>JAEANM010017126.1:0-11934 GCA_017656035.1 Myanophis thanlyinensis
CGCCCCGAGTCCTGCGGGAGAGGGGGCAGTATAGAAATTAAATAAATAAATAAATAAAATGTTCTGAGTGTTTATCTCCGGTATAAACTGGAATTTCTTTTTGCCCAAACCAGCAGCAATGTGCCTGTTCTAACTTAACAGAAACATTGTGAAAAGAAGAAAATAAATCAATGAAGGACACAAAATGTGTGGATGACAAGATCGATCCGTTAGCTACAGTGGTCAATATCAACCCTTAAGACTGACGAAGAGACAATCCAAGAGGTCAATGTTATTGTAATGATGGTTCGGTTGGACAATCAGCCAGATATTCAGGGCTGGATTTGATACTTTTGTCCACCTATCGAGTCCTTTCCACGCTGATGTTTAATGGTGTTAAAGTTCTCCACTTAGGATGTGAGCTCTTCCGAGTCAGGCTGCCTTTTGCAATTGACCGATGGTGAAGTTGTCAATGCCCATGGAGTTTAAGTGGTGCTCCAGTTGTTTGGGAATTGCACCTATTACTGCTACCATATTATTTGTAGGAACTATTAATTAAGGTGACGTTTTATTAAATTATTTTCATGTTTAGTGGGGAGGTCAATCAACTACCTGAAACTTCACGGGAGAGGTCAATGAGCTGAAAAAGTTTGGGGGATCCCCAATCTAGAGGAAGTTCACAGTTTAAAAATCTCTTTACTGAAACCCAAAGGTGCTCTTTTTTTTTTTTTTTCAAGAAGCAACTGGGCTTTCCTGTTTTTTCTTTGAAGACAATACATAATGGAAACTTAAAAGCACAAAACTGAAAGTTAATGGTTGTTTTTACTGACCCAATAAAAATGTTGAACGAAAAATAAAATAAAATAAAAGGAAGTTAGTGGTTATTATATTCTATCAAGAGCCCTACGATAATATTGCAAAGGCTACATACAAAAACTCATTCTTGGATTGTTTTTTGACTTGATGCTCAGAAGGAAGAAATACGTCTTGGCGCAGATACCACTGAGAAAAGAGGGTGGGCGTGAGGCGAGGAAGCAGCATCTAAACATTTATTTTTCAAGCTTTGAGAGAGCTCCAATTAAAAAGAGAATAAAATAAAGCTCCTTTTCTAAATCAGATTCCCTTCCCCACGGAAGCAAACTGAGGTTTTCGGAAGCTATCCCTAATCCGTTACAGTCGGTTTGCAATATTAAAAACAGCAAGTAAATTGTTTATTGTGACAGCTGACAAAACACTCCCATTTTTCATCGCTAGTTATATATCCTCTCGCAAGAAACAAGCAAAAATAAATAAACAAATCTGTGCTCATTAAGAAGAGTTAATATAATCTGTAAACTCAGTTGGGATATATCACGATATGTCCATTTTCTGACTTGTCTTTTTTTTTTAAAAATAAAAAGCAAAACTGATTCCACAAAGACAAATACTATTTCTTCCCACCCCAACCAGATTAGTAAACAATCCTGCTGAACCCTCCAGGCAAAACCACTTGTTTCTATAAAAAAAATAATGTACCTTGGTTGAAAGAATTTTAAATAAACTTTGCTCTGGAACTATGGAATGAAGAAGATGAAGCTTTAACTTGTAGTTCTCCTCGGAGGAAAGCTTCAGTGATGCATTGAGCTGTTGAGATAAGGAAGGCAATGTATCACAATCCAGCGATTAAGAGTAAAAAGCAGATTTCCTAATCTTCACTCTACCTATTCAGAAACAATAAATTCAAATAACCTTCTCTGCAAAAAAACTGTCCTCAGGCATAACAATTTCAAAAGAAAGCGGACAGGAAATCAAACCCAAGATTTATATTCTTAGGCACCAGGAAAGTTATTGCTGACCAAAAAGCTATTATTAGGTCAGATTGTTAGGAAATGTTTAGATACAATTTACATTGAAGTGTAGAAGGTTACAAGTAAGTAAACTGATAGTTTCTTTTTTTCAATGTTACATTTTCATTCTTTCAAGTTACAATGTGAAGTAGCAACTTGTAGAACCCTCAAAACATACAATATTGGTAATGAAAGCTATTTTTTTTCTTTTTTGCAATTAAACACCGGCAGAGGCAGAGAATATCCTAGCCACTTCTACGCAGCATCATTTCCTCCTATCCTAGCCTGCAAAAAATACTTTCAAGTTCTGAACCTCAATATTTGCATGCCTATACATTTACCTCTTTCTCCGAGAACGTTATGTTTACATCATCTTGCTTCGCATTTTTTATCATGATGGTTACAATGACATGAGAATTGGTTTGGTACCAATCATACCTTTAGGGATGGGAGAAAAACAAAGATTTGTTACATGAACATTGGATGTTAGTTTCGCTCTCCCATTTTGACACTCAAGAAGGAAAAAAACTCTTGACTCAATTAAGCCTTTTTAAATAGCTCTCCGGGCTACAAAATTTTGGATTTGAACTTCCGTATCAACCTTTTCTTAAAGGTTTCATTTGCAGTCAATTTGTCTTATGCCAACGAGCTGCTATTTTCAAAATAGAATGAATAATACACTAGCTACGGCTCAACTAGCGGTAGTATGTCCAGATTCACACAGGGCTCGTAGGCCACAGCAGAAAATTTTCAATTTCCTCCCGCCAGCCTTCAGAAAGATGGAACGGGTCAAATAGGCCTAAACCAAAGTTTAGAAGGCCAACTTTACTGCCAACGTCCAATCCCAGTTAGTGTTGTCTGGATGCAGCCACGGGATTCTGTGGGATCTGTGGAAATCTTTGAAAATGGACATGATAGCAACGTTGCAGTATGTGAGGGAGTTGCCCCGAAGAAAAAGGGGTCAAAGCTATTCTCCAAAGCGCCTGAAGGCAGGGCAAAGAAGCAACGGATGGAAACTAACCAAGGAGAGAAGCAACCTGGAACCGACGAGAAAATCCCGGACAGTGAGAACAATTAACCAGTGGAACGGCTTGCTACTAGAAGTTATGGGTGCTCCATCTCCTGCAAGTTTTCAAGAAGAGATTAGACAACCAGGGTCTCCTGCTCAAGCAAGGGGGGGGGGTTGGACTAGAAGACCTCCAAGGTCCCTTCCAACTGTTATTCTGTTCTGGGCAAGTTTTCTTCTCTCTCTCGAATAAGAAGTAACAATAGGTAAGGTTGCTGGATCACTTGGGTGTCAGCAGTTATTGATCTTGTTCTTCGGTGACATTTTAAGGCAAAATCAAAGTTCATGGCCAAGAAATGGAGACCAGGCAAATAAGGGTAATAATGTATGTTCAGCTCTGATGTAAACTTAAAAAAAATAATAATAAAGGCAAGGAAGTGAATTCTTTTAACTCAAACGGAGCAATCTTTTTATCATTATGGAGGAAGGACTATATTTAACGAGGCGCATCCTTGCACTAATGGAACAATACTGGACTGAACTGAGATTGGATGAAAAATAGATGGAATCAAGACTACATTAGCCACGCTGACTCCAAAGGTTAATAGTGATGAATCCAGGCTCCTTTGTGGCTTACAAATTGAGAGCCTGTTATTGGGCAAATCAGCCACGCTTGAAAATGTAGAAACACCTCGTATCGGAGTTGTTAATCCTTGCCCTGGGGAATCCCACTGGTGTTTAAAATGTAATAAAGCAAACTCAAGAGAAGGTCCCGCCTTGATGGGATGCCGACAAAGAAAGCTCGTCGGGTCTGCCGTCGCTTCAGCTTACTTACCAAATTCAAATACTAATGGACATCTATTCAGGCCCAGCTTTGCTTACGCTGTAATCACATGGCTTTAGTAAAAAATATACCTTTCGCCCGCAGATGGGAGTCGAGGGTCTTCCTTTCCTAAATGGCCCATTTGGGAGAAGCCTGACACCCCTCTACTGCGGAGACCATACTGGAACATAGCACAGTTCTGCCTTATTTAAAAGTCCCATCAGGATGTACTGTTTGAACAGGACTTCCTGGTGTGACTTTTAAATAAGATGGGGAGAGGATGGGTGGAAGCCAAAGTCTTGGAGGTCAATGTCAAGTAGTCATCGTGCCCCCTATCCTCTCTGATGGATATGGACACAGATGGCCTCGAGAAGGAAAAACATCTGACAAGCAGAGTCCGTGAAATGCATGTGTAGGACCCAGCGATGCGGAGCACCAATGAAGCTGCTTCTAAGCTTGCACTGCAATCTCTACATTGTCGCACACTTACTGAGTGTGAAAATGCCAGGCTGCTTTTTTTTTGCTAGAGGAACTGCTGAAAGGCTGTAAGATGTCCACCACGATGGAAATGAATCAGCATATGTAGAAATAACCTTGAGCTGGCTTGAAGGACTTAACAATAACATTTGGAGCAGGAGGGAGTAATCCTTAATTATGGTAATCAACCCTTCCTGCTTCCTTATCAGCCATCTCCGTGGAAGAACAGAACAGAATATGGAATGGCACATGTTAATGGAACGAACATTGTAAGATGCAATTAGAATATAGAATAGCAGAGTTGGAAGGGACCTTGGAGGTCTTCTAGTCCAACCCCCTGCTCAGTGTTGGAGCATCCGCAATTTCTGGAGGCAAGTCATTCCATTGATTAATTGTTCTCACTGTCAGGAAATTCCTCCTTAGTTCCAGGGTGCTTCTCTCCTTGATGAGTTTCCATCCATTACTTCCTGTCCTGCCTTCTGGTGCTTTGGAGAGTAGCTTGACTCCTTTGGGGCAGCCCCTCAAATACTGGAATACTGCTATTAACAATTAGCAACCTTGCATTTTATTTTTCATTCCTGGAGAATTAAGCACGCGACTGGGTTATCGATTTTAGGAATATGGACTGCAGGATCTCCCTGGCGTGACCGAGAGGCATTACAAAAAAAACTACATTCAGGATCTCTAGAAGAAAGATGGGGCACAGCTTGTCTTGGGGACCCCAAAAGAAGCTGCGGGATCTTATGCCATCAGGGACCGACACGTGTATTAAAAATAAAGTCTACCCAGACAACAGGGAAAAGTGGAGGAAACTTCCTCACTGATGCATTGCAAGGACTAAAATATCTCGGGATCTGCACTTTAAGCTGTAAAAGCCAAGTGTTTCTGTTTATGGCTAAAAAAAAAACAGAACCACAAAAGTGACAATGATGCGTAAGCTTCCAGGAGAGACACAGAGTGTGTTAAAGCATTTTCTTTCCAAGCCAGCGAAGGAAAAACAGTATTTTTACAGTCTAGACCTTGAATTCTCAGCGAACACAAATAGTGTCTCTAAGTGCTCGCAGATGCATTCTCTGGCATCTACTTGACTTTTTAAAAAAATGTTACTTTAAAAAAAAAGAATGCAATGGGATGCAGCAAAGGAAAGCAACAGTCTTGAATACCTTTAAAGGATGATGGTGGACATCATTAGAAACAAAGCACTCTATTGTTTCCAACTGAATAATATGATGATAAGACTTCTCACATAATAATAATTAAAAAAAACTAGGCTGGCATGCAAATGGCTTCTCTGGGGCTAAAGAAGACAATCTCAAAGGGCTGGTGAATAGCCACAGCTACCATGATTACCATCATTTAAAGCATAGGTTAAATCTTCACAGGCAGCAGGGATGTAATTTTATTTATTTTTTATTTATTTATTTACACAAATTGCTAAATTTGGGTTTTACCATCCCAGATAGACTGTGAATAAGGAAATAAGGAAGAGGGGAGAAAAATTCAGCATATTTAGCTGAGTGCAATTAGGTTTTGAAGGAAGAGTTAAAGCCAAAGGCAGTGTGGAATAAGGTAGGTCTTTAGGAAGGATGCCCCCCCCCCCCAAAAAGAAAAAAGATATCCTATTGATTTTATTTATTTATTTTATTTAATGTATATACCGCCCTCTCTCCCTAGGGACTCGGTATTTTAGGGCAGGGCTTCCCTTCCCCAACGAAACAGGAGGAAATTGGCAAAGCTACTTCACGGAAGTCCTTCACCTGGGTGAGAATGATACGGCTGGTTGAGTACCGTTCACCAACAGGCACCTGAGAGCGAGTTACAGACCCTGGGCCAAATGTCCACATATTTTTTTAATAAAGTGCATTATACACCAATACTGGCATCATTAACCACAAAACTTACTTGATCTTAGATGGCCACGCCTGGTGTCGCAGAAACACGAGGGGCATTATCGTAAGGAAAAAGACGTTGGACAGTTAAAAACAATGTCAGTTTTAAGCCAAGTGCTATTTTATATACATATACATACATACAATACACACACACACATATGCCAGGATAGATGAGCATTCATAGAGTATCTCTTAGATAAGAAAAGCAATCAAGGAATTTAATTAAAAAGGTAAATAAAATACTTAAAAACCCAAAGAGGGAGAGTGTTAAGACCCATGAAAACGGAAAGCAAGTAACTAAGAACTTGGCCTCCCTCCATCCATGACTGGTTACCCACTTGCAAAAGAGAGACTAATTACACTTCCATATCTAAAGCAGGGAGAAAGGAACAAATGTCTAGAATGGCAAGTTACATGCTGTATATGTATTTATGTGTATATATGTATATAAAGAAAGAGTATTTTTGTATTTAATTTTGTTTCTTTTATTTATTTTTATCCCACTTTTATTCTTTTCTATCTAAAATTCAGAGCAGCGAACATATCTAATGCCCTTTCCTCATCCTATTTCTCCACAACAACCCCCCTGTGAGGTTGGTTTGGCCGAGAAACAGTGACTGGCCCAAAGTCACCCAGCTGGGTTTCTTGCCTAAGGCAGGAGTAGAACTCACAGTCACCCAGCTTGTTGTCCTGCGTAAGGCGGGTCTAGCGTTTATCATCTTAATTTCTAGCCTGGCGCCTTAATCACCAGATAAAACTGGTTCTCCATATATTACAGTTGTGCACTGCTATATTTGATATATTTATCACTGTGTCATTGAAAAAAATAACATAGTTATTGTCACAGTGTGACGGAACTACAGGAGTCATCTTACATTTAAAAAAAAAAGACAAATTTCACGTGAACCAAGGAAAAGCTATTTTTAAAGGTAACTCACAATTAAATTTTAACCAATTAACCTGCAAATTAACCTATTAGAAAAAAAAAATCATACCATTTCAGCTTGTGATCCAGGCTCTGGAAAGGAAAAACAATTCGGGTTTTCAGACAAAACTCTTAAGAAAGCATAAGCATGTTTATTAAGATACCTGTAAAGTAACGTATTAACTCAAATTTTCCATTTTTTTTCATCAACACATTTTACTAAATCAATGAGCTTTAGTATATTTAATTGAAAGTGGGACTTCTCAAATAAAACATTTAAGATTGCATCTTGGCTTGAAAAGGTTTGGGTAATAAAAGCAAGTGTGACAGATCCAGTACTGGAAACAGCTTTGATCAACTCGCATCGTTTCTTTTAATCAAAGGTTTCTCCATGCAGTCAGTTTATGTTCCCATAAAACCTTCCAACTGTTCAGAATTGGCTTCATTAATTAATAAATCTAAACGGAGCTGTTTCATACTCCGAAATAAAAAATGAGGAATTTCAACTTTAAACAATACGTGTTAATATTTTGCAAAATGCCTGTTTATATCTAAAATAAACCCCCACTCCTAACCATTTTGCCAATGAAGAAGGTCCTATAAAATTAAACAGTTGCCTAAAGGCTGCCTTTCCTTAATATTGTATGTTGACTTCTAAGACAGACGTTAAGTTATTAAGGATATTCTGGGCAGAAATTTAAGAGATTTGGCTAGAAAACATATTCACTGCAGTTTAATACAGAGCACAAGCCGACATAAATCATGGTTAGATCGTAAAACTAGATTCTACAGAGGTTTTACAGTTAAGACCCACAATTGAGCCCAACATTTCTGTTGCTAAGGAAGACATTTGTTAAGGGAGTTTTGCCCCATTTTACGACTTTCCTTGCTGTCGTTAAGTGAATCACAGCGGCTGTTAAGTTAGGAACACAACTGTTAATTTGAATCTGGCTTCCCTGTGGACTTTGCTTGTCGGAAGGTCGCAAAAGGGGATCACATAACTCCGGGGACACAACACAACCGTCATAAATATGAGTCAGTTACCAAGCGCCTGAATTTTGATCAGGATGTTGGAATGGTCGTAAGTGTGAAAAATGGCTGTGAGTCACATTTCTCAGCACCACTGAAACTTTGAACAGTTACTACACGAACATTTGTAAGTCATGATCTACTAGTCCTCAACTTACAACAGTTCATTTAGCGACGGTTCAAAGTTGCAGCGGCTCTGAAAAAAAGTAAGTTATGATTCTTTTTCAGAGTTACGACCTTTGCAGCAGCCCCATGAACATGTGATGCTTGGCAACTGACTCATATTTATGACGGTCGCTGTATCCCCGGGGTCACATGATTCCTCTTTTGCAGCCTTCTTGACAAGCCAAGGGGGGGGGGGATAGCCAGATTCACTTAACGACCGGGTTAGTACCTTATCAACTGCAGTGATTCACTTAACAATGGGTTGCTCATTTAAGAACAGCAGGGATTCAGTTAACGAATGGGGCACGAAAGGGAGCAAAGCTCACTTAACAAACGTTTCTCTTAACAACAGAAACGTTGAGCTTCATTGTGGTCATAAGCCGAGGACTTCCTGTATAATACAGCAGGCATTTCGACCCACGTAACGATGAAAACCTTACTAGTGAATTTGTTCGGGTTATAGCAAATTTTAATTTTAACGAACGGTGCTTAAACCTGCTTTTTATTTTTTTAAGTCATGTGCAAGAATGCTTCTACACTTCTTGAAAGTGGCGGTTGCAAATTTTGCAGAAGTGCAGAGAAAAAAAAAAAGGCTTCGAGGATGGAAGAAGAGAGAGAGGAGCTCTCCTTTTTCAACCTTTAAAGACACCGATCATTTTTCACAGGTGACGTTAAGCAATAATATTTCTGAAGGGTATGAAACTGAAATGGAAAACGAGGCATTAAAACTAAAATAAAATCCAGGCATGTGTATGGATGCCAGAAGCAACATTTTTTCTCTCCTCCGTAAGACTGAGGTGCTAGCATAAGTTGTTGATATGGCTTGCCTGCTAGAGTGAAGTAATAATTGGAGATGCTTTTGTTCTCTTTAAAGGCTGAATATTACAAAACAGTGGTAAATCGTACGCTTTCGCATCCCTGGGGCGAGGTTTTATAGGAACGGTTTCTCCAATGCTTGGCATGTTCTCAGAAGTACGTTTTTCCCAAAACAGGCGCAGGGAAGTCTTCAACGTAGGGCCGCAACCGAGCCCAAAGTTTCTGTTGCTATGCGAGACAGTTGCCAGGCGAGTTTCTGAGCCACCATTCTTGCCACGAATGTTAAACAAAATCACCGCAGTTCTTAAATGAGTAACACGGTCGTTGAGTGAATCTGGCTGTTGATTTTGCTTGGCAGGAGGTCGCGAAAGGAGAAATCACACAATCCTAGGATTCTGAAACCGTCATAACTAGCTAGCTAACATCTATCTATCATCTCACTTTCTCATCTCTTTCTGTTTATCTATTATCTCTCTCTACTATTTTCTCTCTCTCTCTCCATCAATCCACCCATCCCAATGTATTTGGGGTCCCTGGCTCAGCATTCTTTGATTATCAAAAAGATTGATAATCAAAAAGATTGATAATTTTGAAAACAGCATGGTGAAACACGCTACAGGACCTGCTGAACACTCTTCATGCTTTCTGAGCTTGTTTCCTTCCAGAGGTTTCATGACCCAAACTAAGGAACATCATCAGTGCTAGTAACCTAGAAGCACTGATGATGTTTCCCGGTTAGGTAATGAAACGTCTGCAAGAAAACCACCAAGCTCAGAGAACATCAAGGATCCCACAGTCATTGTCGTCATGGTCCACCTTCTCCTCTCCACAAACCCTACTAGCACTGTTGTGTTACCTAGTTGGGTCATGAAATGTCTACAAGAAAACAACCCAGCTCAGAAAGGACCAAGGATCAACCTCCTCCTCCTCTCCGTAAACCTCACTCCTTTCTAGCATTGATGGTGTCACCTAGTTGGGTCATGAAATGCCTACAAGAAAACAAGCAAGCTCAGAGAGCAACAACACTTTCAACACTGAGCTACAAGCATTCTCCTTTATTGGTACCTCTTCATGCTCTAAAATCGGGAACTATCTCGCTTCCTAGGAAAATCCTTCAAGGTAAAAAACCCAACTGTATCAACCAACTTTCACAAACATGAAAGAAAAGGTGGACTGGTGCTACACAACTGACCTCTTTAGCCACAATATGAAAGTACAGATACTCAAAATGGAGCTTACCACTGAGGGCTTCCTCGCATCTTTTAATCCAGACGGGAAAGGCGGAATCAGCACCTACAGGTAGGAAAGAAGCAGAGTTAAAACAATGCCATGGTGTCCTAGACCAAAAACAGATCGCCTCTTATTTCTATTTTTTTCTTCTTCTTCTATTCTGAAAGTTCTTCAGCATTTGAGACACTCTGGGCTTTCGCTCCTTAAGACAGATTTCTAGCCTTTTAATTTTGAAAAAAAATAGGTAGAAATAAATAAAGGCAAAACGTGTGGCTCTCCATCACATCTGTGGACCCTTGACCATCATGAATATGAGAATAACGCGAAGCATTAGGAAAAAGTAACAGACACAATTTTTTATAGAGTCCTGCCGTTTCCAACGCATCGAGCAGCGACCCAGATTTCTTCGAGAAAGACTAATTTATCTTCCAAGGCACTTAAATCTTTTGGCAATTTTGTTTTTAACCAAAGAAGCAGTGAGGCGTTTCTAGTGTGTGCCGCACAGGTTGCCTGAAAGTCTTTGTAATGTACAGGTGATCTTGATTTACGACTGTGACGGAGCCCAGAATTTCTGTCGTTAAGCCACAGCAGTTTTAAGTCAAGGATTCGATATGATCAGACCCAATTTTCAACTTTTTTTTTTTTTTTTTTTGCAACAGTTGTTAAAGCAAATCAATGTCAGATTCCTATGGCCACTTTTTGCTGGAAACTGGCAAAAAAAATTGACATAAAAGCGCAGATATGTGAGCGTGGAACGCATACATTTGAGCCGGTTGCCAAGTGTCCAAAATGCAGTCATGTAACAGTGGGATGTGTGTTTGTGTGTGGCCAGTCTATATTTTAAAATCCATGCACAAATATACTTACTATCCTGTGTTTGTCCCTCAGTGAAAGACTTCAGGGCGGAAACGTAATTTTTCATATAATATTCACCAATTCTGAAGGAAAGATAAAAGGAGAGTATGTCAACAATTGTCTTTCACAATTAACAGAGCATCAAACATTTGACTTTACGTAGCAGGAAGAAAGAACCAATACCGAGGTTTTATACTCTTTTGGGTTTCTCGGCTCTGGACACAGCAAACTTTCCATTTAATGCAGGGGTCCATCAACCTGTGGGCTACAGCCTATTCGCAATCGTGCCGCATGACCGGCTGGTGCGTGCGCACAGTACCAGGGGCACGACTGGTGTTGGGGGCTCGACTTGCGTGAATGTTGTGGGAGCTCACACCCCCAATCATGTGAAGGTTGCAGATGCTCAGGGTCCCACACAAGCGAGCAATGGGTGTCCGTATACACGCACGTGTATGAATTCACTTCACAAATGTTTCACTGAGCCATGTAAATTTTGGGCTCGGTTATGGTCATAAATCAAGGGTTATCTGTCAGGTAACTGAACAATGGCAGTGATTCACTTAACAACTGTGGCCAGAAAGGTCACTAAAAAAAACAACGAAAAACTAAACCAAAACTGCTGCTTATTATAATTATTATAATTATTACAATAAATACAGGGTAGGATGGGGGGGAAATTAGCTGGCGGCGCATCCTGCATGAACGAAAGTGATTTATATTCACACAAGCATAATACGCCCGGCAGGAAGTCACATTATCCTCACTAAATAGGAGAGTTAAACACAATTGTATGTGATGAGGTGGGGAAACATAGCACTTACCCTTGTCTGAGAAAGGCCACAGCATTATTGGGCTCAAGTGCTAAAGCTTTCTTTGCATCAGCAACTGCATCTGCAAAGATAGATAGATAG
>JAEANM010017127.1:0-13048 GCA_017656035.1 Myanophis thanlyinensis
CCTAGTATTAATTAAGGGGAGTTTTAAATTGGTTTTTTAAATTTTATGATTTTAAATTTCTTATTCAACCACCCATTAAGTTTTTTTTAAATTGGTTTTTAAATTGTTACTAATTTATTGTTTTTAGATGGTTGTACACCGCCCCAAGTCCCTTTTTGGGAGAGGGGTGGCATATAAATTGGTTTTTCTGAAAAGAAAATTATATTAAGAACTATGTAAATTTGAGAAAGTGGTATATAAAGGATCTTCCTAATAGGAAGATTTGAAATTGTTTCCTAAGATTTGCTTCTTCTATTTATGCCTTACTGTTTGTTCAAAACAGCTGGGACAGACAGTTTTTGAAATGTAGTTTTTAAAGAAAGGAATCTGGCAGATATCAATGTGAAAAGTAAAAATCAACTGGATTTTTACCGATGTATACATTTATTATGTTTATTTTTTAATAATAATTGTATTCTACTTCTCTCTGATTAACTAACAATGTTATAAAAGTATTGACATAAAACACTGAATTTTAAATCAAAATTGAGTATCCCTTGATCTCAAGAGACCCCTAGTCTCTTTTTTCTAGCCTTCAGAGCCCCTTCCAAACACAAACATGGGAAATTGTGGGCAGAATTTCTAGTTATTTTGTTAAGGGGAATGTAACAGTGGCATTCACATAATGCACACTTAGCCTGATAAATAAATTAATAAATTATTTCAAATGGGGGGTGAGTGAACAGAGAGTGTTGATATATTGAACTATAAATTAAGCAAATGGATTGAATATGCATATCAAACTTAACAACAAAAATACTAAGCCAGTTAAAATTTAGTATGTTGTGGAATGAAGATGCTGAGGTCAAATTATGTGTGTTTTAAGCCCCAAACACAGTTCTGTTGTTCCTCTAAATGCCCTATCATTTAGAGGAATATTGTTCCTCTAAATGCTCTACCATCACCCAAACAAGAAATCCTTGGCCCTTCCATGTAGATCAGGGTGTCTAAATAACAGTCCGTGGGCCAGATGCATCATGCACAGGCCATGCCAATCCCAGCTCTGCAAAGGGGAAAGATGTCACGAAACTTCACGTGATGGCAACATGACACCGCAAGTTTGACACCTGTGACGTAGATGATACAACCCCATACATTTTGGACCATTCCCTCTCACCATTGTGGTGTCCCACTCTCCAGCAAGTTTAAGTGAGGACAGCGACCATCAAGAGTATGCACAGCCTTGCTATGCTTTCATCAGCATCACATTTAACTGCATCAGAGCATGAGCTGCTGATACAAGGTAAAGAGTGTAATGGTCGAGAAGGGCTCAGAGAGGAAAAGAGATGTTTCTAAGCACAAGTGAGAAGCTAGGAAAAGAAAGGCTATATGATAAAGTATATAAGGCCCTGCATTTAGGTTTTGTCGAGTCCTACTTAGGTGTGCTTACTATTATCTGCTAAGAAAATTCAGGAGAGGAGGATGGATGGAGCGCAGGTTTGGTAGGCTGCAGGTCTTGTAAGCAGGCTCCTGAAGTGCCAATTAAAAATCAATATGATGTATAATTGAATCTTAGTGATTACATATGCACCGGCTCGTCTCTCTTGCTCTTAGTCGAGACAGAGGGAAGTAATGCTGCTCTATTGATTAAGCCAGGACTTCTGCGCTATCATCAATATGAAAGAGTCTGCTGAACTCCCTTGATAGACTCTTGGCTAGCAGCACATGGAGACAGGAGGACAAACAGCTGACTCCAGCAGAGGTGGCTAATATTCCTGGATCATTTAAGTAAGTTGTGCAGTGTACCCAAGCCAGTATCCTGCTGTCTATCTCTCCAATAAGTGGTGAAAGGACTCCAGTGGCAAAGCATGGGAGAAAAAAGATCAAAGCTTTTCAACATCAGGTGGTCACTGGAGCTTTGCCTGTCTCTTCTTCTGGTCAAGTTTAGATGCTGCTATTGTTCCTACCAAATTCTGTAAAAGGGATCAGTTGTTGCGGACCAACATTTCTTCACTCGGTGAAAAAAAGAACGGCTTACATTTCGGAAGCAGATGCTACATTAGAGAGGGACAGATGCTCGATAAAATCTGCTGCTCCCCCCCCCCATCCACACCCCAGTGTTGGTTGAGAAATATTGAGGATTGAACTTCAGTGTTAATTGCCCAGCTGGGAAAGATGCCCAATTGTTAGGGGATTTTTTCAAAACAATACAGTGAGTATTGTGATAATCGATTGTTCTGGATTCAGATTTATTTTAAGTAGCAAAGTTTGAATCTGATTCTGTACCTGATGTGTTTACAGAAGGAGAGCGATAAGAGAGAAATATAACCTGTGAGCTTTGAAGCCCTCGGTCACTGCAAGTTAGTGACATTTGTGTGTGTGGGGGGGGGGGGGGGAGGGGAGTTCCCAAAAAATGCAAGATAGCAAATGTGCTGTCACAATCTAAGTTGTAATTGTGTCTTTTAGGTTCTTCTGGTTCAGGCAGTGTCAGAAGGCAAATCCTTATCCTTTTAATGCTTCATTCAATTTGATGAAAGCACAATGGAGAAATCTATGGGCTGGAATGTATTTTATATTCTTGCACTACTACAAGTATGGCACTACTACAAGTATTGAGACAATGGCCAAGGGCTATATGTGCCCTCTTTCACTGTGCAATCAGAGTCTTTTAGATTCCCACATACCCAATAAATTCCAAGGAAAGAAAATTCTTCCCTTGGGGTTTTCTGAAGATCAGATGTCTTGTCTAAGAAAGACTTCTATCCCTGAGAAATTGACTTGGATTAAATTGTAGAATTTACAGCCACTAATCTGATCAAAAAGAGTGACATACCATCTATATCTGGTTTTAGATGTAAGCTTTTCTCTTGGGAGATTTATGTGGCCCGTGAGCAGATCTGAATCTGCTTCACTGCACCTTTGATCTTCCTTTTAGTAAATAACTCTAGGTATTCCGGAAGGTATTTTTAAAAAGTAGACCTTGAAATAATGCTTCTGGATCTTCCGACTGATAAATGGGGAGCATGTATTTGGCAATTTTTCCTAGGAAATAATCCTGAAATTGCTTTAAATTTCCCTTTGTAAAAAAATACGGGTGTTTAAAGCGATTAAAGGATATTTTACTTGTGCTTACCACCTGATCATTTTGCCCAGCAATATTTCAGATGCAGGCTATTTGCTGAGACAATGAAGGATTTGCTTCGAAAAGAGTCAATTACTTTGCTCAAAATGGATAATAAAAATGTCCTACAAACTGAAATGTAGTTCACTTTGGATGGAAATTATATCTCCCTGGAGAACATTAAATAATTCAAGGAGAAAAATGTGTTCTATTAGTTACCTCTTTGTTGCAACAGTATATTGTTGGAAAATATACTATTAAATTTACTTGACTTTTAAAAGACTGTCTGGCTCAACAGAATTGAAGGGATAATAGTTTTTGAATGACCTGTTCTGAACAAATCTAGAATGTATATGTCAGACCCAAAGATTCAAAAACGATATATGGGATTACTTCTGGGTAGTTCTTTATTGTTGTTTACCCTACAAATAGAAATATTGCCAGACTAAAGCAACTATCTGTATAATTGTTAGATATGGGTTGGTTTCCTAACATTTCATTACCTGGCTAGGTAACATCTTCAGGAGGGACTCCACCCTCATCCTACACCCAAGCTACAGATATTGTTCTGCCTTAAGTTTTTTCCTTCCAACCAGGCATTTCAAGTTATGCTGTCTTTTTGCCCTCAGGAAAACAATATTGTATGTCTTGAGGACATTCCATCATGGATGAGATGACAGGTTTGTTTATCTCTAAGAGAAAGTTAGGTTGTTATATTCCATAATCATTAACTGTATTATTTGCTTATTTTCTTGTATTTTTTTCCTTTTCTCTTTCTATTTTTTTCTTTAGATGTTTTTTTAGTTTATGTAAAACCCTCAATAAATATTAATAATAATAAAATAAAACTGTATTTACAGGTGTCATATCTCCACAGAACAGTTTTGTGATGAAGGGAGGCCTGACATGAAGTAATTGGCCCAAGACTCCCAGGAAGAGGTTCATGGTTAATTGAGGATCTGACCTTAGCTCTTCTTAGTTCAAATCTTTAATCACCACACTTCTCTGGTTTAAATAAGAGTTTTGAGGTTCAGCAACTAGATGTGCGGTTTATCTCCCTACAGAATAAGGATGAGGGCAGTTGGGTAATAGAGGCTAAATTTAGTGAAGCGACAGGGCAAGAGAAAACTCAGTATTAATACTTAGGGCACATATTATCTTTCTCTATCCAATGTCACAATTTAAACTTCTCACTGTCTCCAACATTTTGTTTGTGTGTCTGTAGCAGAACATTTTTAGTTCAAGACTTTGTGTGGGGGATGATAATGTGACCATCCACCAATGTAGTTTTTCTTCTCTCTTACATTGGTAGAACTCAACATTACTCAGTATAATTATATATAGGGAAATTCATGGCTAAAAGAAGAAAATACTTTAAACTGTGGTATTCGTTGTCAAAAGTGATGGTAATGCTAACTAATTTAGACAGTTTTAAAAGGCAGTAGGACAGGGGTCGGGAACTTTGGCTCTTTCATGACTCATGGACTTCAACTCCCAGAATTCCTGAGCCAGCCATTTTAAGCTGTTAAGACTCAGGTTCTAAGCCAGGGGTGGGGAACCTTGGCTCTTTCATGACTCATGGACTTCAACTCCCAGAATTCCTGAGCCAGCCATGCTGCAGTAAGATAAATTCAAGGAGGATCAACAGTCAATGGCTACTTATGATGATGGCTGTTTACTGTCTCCCGAGTCACTGGGCAACATGTCTTTTAAATTTGTTGCTGGAAAGTGACAATAGAAAATGTACTATCCAGTTCAGTCTCAAAACATGCACCCATTTAGCCACTGTGAGACAGGAATGCTAGCCCAGATCAAGCCATTGCTAGTACAGCAAGGTTCTTTTCATATTCTTATGCCATTAATAGCAAGTGGAGAAACATTGGGGGAGGAAAGGAGGAGAGAAAAAAAGTTAATATTGTATTCTATTTGGTGGAGAATTTCTTTTTTTATCTGGAAAAAAACTGGTGCAATAATTTCCCTGGGGTTTTTTTGGGTTTTCTTTTCTTTTCTTTTTTTTTTTTTTTTGCCCAAAAAGGAACATTGCAAATTTATGCTTGAGAGGTCCTTCTGATTAAAAGTCAAGTAATAAGAAGCCAGAGGAGCTAACTTCTTGAGTTTTTCATCCCTGAATTTCTGCAAACTGACTTAGTCAACTTAATTGGCACCATATGATACTAATGAGGAGAATATCCTTTCCCCAAAACATTAGGTACAGTGGAAAACATTAAGAGCCATTGCCTTGCACCAAACTGTCTTGGTTTACAGGAAACGTGGTGCCCTTCTGCCTAGGCCAAGCATATCTGCTGCTCTTGATAGAAAACTGTTGTCAAACTTCGAAGATGAAAGTCTTCAACATATTCCTTTCAGAACACTGAAATCAGTGAAAAACCCACTACTTAAATCCTCCAGATTTCCATCTCTGATCTTTATCTTGGTTCAGAGTTATATCCTATTTGGAAAGAGAAATTTCCATTCCAGATCATACATCCTTGAATACTCATTGTTTATCCTTAAATCATTTCTCAACTTTCATCTTTTAGCTATGTTGCTGAAATTCATGGCCATTTCTATTAGTCCACAGGATGTTTTTCAGTTGAAATTTTCAAGCAATTGTTCCAATGAAACAAATTTGCAAATGAAAGCAAAGATTTCCTTTGAAACACTGAATTGTCTGAGTGGTCAATTCAAGTCACAAATTGAGATCACCTTTATTTAGGCTTGCAGTTTAACAGGTGGCTAAAAAAATGCAATTTACAGCATCTGCCTGCCACTGCAGCTTTCTTCTGCTCCATGTTAGGGACAGGAATTAGGAATTAAGGACTTTCTTTCCATCAAGGAATGTTTGATCAGAGGAAAACTGAGAATCTTAATATAGATATTCAGATGTTATTAATTATACACACAATGCTTTTTCCTGTGACATTCTATGAATCTGAAAATTTGACTTTGAAAAGCAGGACAGAAACAACATTGGTGCTTTTGAACTTTAGTGTTGAGAAGACTCCTGAGAATATCATGAATGGTGAAAAACAAACCAGAGAAATGTATTATAGAACAAATAACTTCAGAATTTTTACTTGAGGAACAAATGACTCATATTATCATATATTGGACATGTTATGTATAGACTTCTGGAGAAGTCTACAATGCTGGGAAAGATGGATGGAAAGAGAAGAGGACACTGGAAGACCTGAAATTTCAACTTGGGAACAAATCATCCTGGAGAATGTATACCTATACATTTACTAAGGGTTGACTTGACGGCGCTTAATAATGCAGGCACTGTATTATTCAATTTATGGCTGTTTTGCTTAGCAACAGTTTGAACTTGTAATAGTGGTGGTATTCAGCCTGGTCGCACCGGTTCTACCAAACCAATAGCAACATTGATGTTTGGACCCGCGCCCTGCCCCTGCCCTATCCAGTCCTATATCCCCTTGTTTCTTTTCTTTGAAAACAGCTGAATCACACATAACAGCCTTTCTACTCACCCAGGCTGCCTCCGGTAAGGCAATACTTTCATTTTGGAAGCTGTGCGGCAACAAAGCACACACACACTGAACCGGTAGTAAAACCGGTTGCATCCCACCACTGGTAACAGACCTCCAAAAAGGTACTTATGATCAGGATTCAAAGATCTGACTCCATGATCTAATGGTGCATTATTGTAGGTGTTTGGGAACCAGTCTGCAGTTACAGTCTTTTGCAGTCTTGCAATATAGAACATTTTTGCAATAAATATCCCATAGCAAACAATGGGTTTGCTTAGTGATTGCCTTTTGCAAACTTCCAACAAGCCAAGTCAATGAAGAAGCCAGATTCCCTTAACAACCATGTTAACTTAACTTGTGCAGTGATTCATTTAACAAACGTGGTAAGAAAAGTCTTAAAATGGGGTAAAACTCAACAAATTTCTCACTTAGCACTCACTCAATCATAAGTCGATGACTACCTGTATTTCCAAGAAAACAACTATTATCTCCTGTTCCATCCTTCAGTCTCTTCCAACTCTTCCCAAATTCCTCTGTATCACAGATGTCAAACCACAGCATCATGGTGGCATCATGTGATGTATTGGGACTATTTTTCCCAGGGTGTGGGCGGGGCCAGCACATGATGCATCCATCCCGCAGGCTGCGAGTTTGATAGCCCTGCTCTGTATTATCCCTTGTTCAAGCAAAAGCTGTTTTATTGAGGAAAAAAAAGTGTGTTTCAAGTCAGCCTCATTTCATCCAGATAAGAGCTTCTAGTTAACATAATTTCCCTTTTTTAAGTCATTGCATTGCATTGCATTGAGAGCTCTAATCTGGCATCTCCCACATAAATGTATAAATAGTAGGAACGGGGAGGGGGACTACTAATGTTATTTATACATCCAGAATTTTAAAGTTACTTTACACTGTTCTGCATTGATGTTTTCAAAATAACAAGGCTGGGAAATGTTAAGTTGTAGGATGAAAATGATGCATAGATTAAAACAAACAAACCAAACAGAAAACATATTAAACTTTTTCCTCTCCGGTTTCTCTCCTTTCCTTTTTCAAAAGCCTTTAATTCTAAGGATCAGGAATTGTACAATATGCAGTAATGTAATGTTGTGAATGCAAATCAAAACAGTCTTTGGTTTGTTTTCTTTCATATTTCAAAAGATCCCGATTCGTTCTTGGCTTTTGCTGCAATAGCTAATATAAGCCTTTGACTTACTGTAATGTGATTGCCTCCAACCACAAAGCAATCTGAGTTATTTCCTTCTTTCTATCTCTTTTCCAAAACTTCTCTTCACTTTTCCTATCGATTTACTCCCTTACTCCCAAGTTGGTAGCTCATCATGTTCAGCATTTATTATATTCCCATTAATGTTTTCAAATGTGTTACAAGCTCCAAATCTATCTTATTTGTATTTTTCCATTCTGAAAATTTTACATATAATTCCAATTCTCATAGGGCAGTAGGTAAGTTTTATTAACAGAAATATCCCCATTAAATGCACACACATTTCAACACAGGGACATATTTTGATTCCAAAGGTGAAAGATCAGCTTTATTAGCTAAGCCACCCACATCCCAAAGAATATTAAATGAATTAAAACCAGGCATCCTGGCCTTGTATATGCTATTCCTGTCAGCAGAATAAATTATGATCCAAGAGGTTTTAGTTCTGCACTTTCAAAAGCTGAAATCTTTTAAATACTGGCACTTTAAAGAATGTCTGAAGTTGATTTAATTAGGGCAATATTTATATTCCCTCGACTACATATGGACTTAATAATTTTTGGCTGAAATTGTCCCCTGAGGGCATACAGTAGATAGCCAGGGATTTACTGTATTTTCTGATGAAAGCAAACACATATCTTGTAAAGCAAAAGGAGAGCCTCTCTTTCAAGTATGACTGATGACAACATCTCTCCTGAGTCATAGTCATTTCTGAAGTTTTCTGAAAAAAATTGCAATAAATTTTTTTTGTATTTGATGGGGTTAAAGCATTAATGATTGTATCTCAAATTGTATAGGGACTAAGCAACCTAGTTTTTCTAGGGATCTAATTGATGGGGAGGGAGGGAGGGAGGGAGGGAGGGAGTCAAAGGAAGATCAACTGAACCGAACCTAAATAAAAGTAACAGCCAGGTGTAAGAAAAAGTTAGAGAGAGAAAGAAAGAGGATTACTTTATAGAACTCATACATATTTCCAATAGTAGTAACTATAAGAGGGATTTTGGTGTCCTAATGGACAATCATTTAAATATGAGCCAGTAGCATGAAAAAAAGCCAACATACCATAGTCCTAGGCTGCATTAACAGAGGGATACAATCAACATCATATGAAGTGTTAATGCCGCTTATAATGACTTAGTAAGATTATACTTGGAAGACTGCATCCAGTTTTGGTCACATGATGTAAAAAATATGTTGAGACTCTAGAAAGAGTGCAGAAAATAGCAACAAAATGATTAGTGGACTGGAGGCTAAAATGTATAAAGAATAGTTACTGGAATTGGATATGTCTATTTTAATGAAAAGAAGGACTAGGCTAGGGAGTGACATGAAAGCAGTGGTTCAGTATGAGCTACCACAAAGAAGAGGAGGCCAACATATTCTCCAAAGCACCTGAATGGATGGAAACTAAATAAGGAAAGAATCAAATCAAATCAAATCAAATTTTATTCATCACATGCATAGACATACAAACTACGAAATGCAGTGAAATGTGTATGCGACCACTCGCAAGGTAGTAGGGCAAGGGAATAGTGTGGACAGGGAGGGAGAATGATTGGGAGTGTTGAGAGAGGTAGATTAGAGGTAGAGATTAGAGGTAGATTGGGAATCTTTTATAGTCCTGGGTTTGTTGTGGTTTGGTTTAGTGTCCATATTGCCTGTGGGAAGTAGCTCCTCCTTAGTCTCTCTGTGTTGGCTTTCAGGGTGCGGAGGTGAATCAACCTAGAAGGAGAAGTTTTCTGGCATTTAGAACAATTAATCAGTGGCAGCTGTGTGTCAAGAGCAGAGGGAAAATCCAGAAGTTGTGTGTGCTCAAACAAACACTGGATGTTTTTAAGAAGAGATTGGACAACCATTTGTCTGAAATGGTATAGGGCTTCCTCTGCCTGAGCAGAGGGTTGGATTAGAAGATTTACAAGGTCCCTTCCAACTTTGTTATTTTATTATTCTTGCTAACAGTAGAAACCCACTAATTATTTTTAAAATTGTGTCTTCTTGACATTACCATTCTCACCTCCTATCCTGTAGTCCCAGATAGAAGGAGTGATTTCCCCTCTGCTCGTGACACATATCTGACCATACAAATTTGCTATGGCACCTCCTTCGTGATACTAGTCATAAGGGAGATAAGTGATTGAGATCTGCCCAGCTCTTTCTGGCTACTTGACTTTGTACCTCCTCTACTCTGTTCACTCCCGATTATCCTCCACGGTGCTTATAGCTTGGACACCTGGCTGTTACAGCTGGAGGAGTGGAAGAAACAGCCTCACAAAGTCTCCTTTTATATCCTTGAGGAAGCTGTTAATTACTGTTTATTCCTAAGAAAGCACATACAGCACTGTATGGTTTGCATGGGAAGGAAAGCTTGTTTATCCTTCAACTTGGGACATCTTCCCATTACTGAAGGTCATTGTATATGAAATCCAAAGGAATTTCTCTCCAAGTATGTATTAATTGGATGCTCCAGCTATTGCAGGAGATATAATGGGACCATTTTATTTAAAAGATATAATGGGACCATTTTTTTTTGGGTTAGGAGAAAGCTATATGCAAAAAAAAACAAAAACAGGTATAGAGTTAGAAAGTTTTAGCAAACATATCAGATGAAAGTTAGCCTTTTTTCAACTTTTTTTTTAGTGTTGATCCAAGAATAGCATTATTCTTAGAACAGCTTTGTGAAATAGCAGAAAGCTGTATTCAAAAGGATATCTGCTCAGAGTTGGGTTTCCTTTGTGCAAAATCATGCATTATTTTTTTCTGATATACTCCACATTTCCCTCCATGATGGAGAAAGACATGGATATGGTCATGGGACCTGTCAGAGACAGGAAATGAATGCAGCACTGCAATTCCTCACACATTGCTCAATGGAATGGGGGGTGGCCATCTAACCACTATTTCCTGGTTTTCATGTGGGTCATTTCATAATCCCACTTGAGTAGGATCAGTTAGGATTCTAACTTGCCCTGAAGTTGCTTGTTTATGACCAGTTATAGCAGCATTATCTAATTTCAAATGGCTGCATAGCATCATTATGCTGTGTTTATCTGTAATTACTGATTGGCTGGGACACAGGAAGGAGAAAGAAATTCTCAGCAGGAAAATTTGGCACTGGAGCAAAGAAGAGAGGAGAAAACATGATAATGAACAGAAGTCTCCCTTAAAAAGGAAGATTCTTGTTAATTTGGTCGGGATATTTTGGCCTGAAAAAATAATAATTTGGGCCCTGGGAGAAAACAAAAACATCCTTTGATATCTCTAGCTAAATGATGCAGTCTTGCAGTCTAAATGTGAGATATTCTTTGTTTACAGACTCTTCAAACCACTCACCGTGTTGAAGAGTTGAAACTGTTAACATAAAGAATCATTTATAAGAAATCGCCACTCTGGGTCCATGTCAAATCTCTTGGGCTGTGTTTATGGTACAGCTAACAGCTTCATGCCACCCACACAATGTATACTGGCACCACACTGTCCCAAAAAGAAGGCTACGCTGGCTTTATGAAAAAATTCAGGGAACTATCCAAAAAGAGGCCAATTGTCCGAAGACAATATTATCATTTGTGGGAAAGCTTGTGTTCATTCTTTGTGCCAGCCAGAGGAACAAATACAGTCTTTTCTTATGCTTCAGCGTTGCTCTTTCTTTTTGATTATGTGACTGACTTCTATTACAAATCTTTCTATTTAAAAGTATTTCATAACCCTTCTTTTTATTGGGCTTTCTAAGAAAATATAGTTTTACAAAGTTCATATTAGGACAGCAACTGGCAGCAGTCCCTTCATTGATTCCCAGGTTATGTTCATTCATTCATATAATGTCCTCATGACCAATTCTGGTTGCAGTTATTGAGAAAGATATGAAGGAGACACAAGTAGAGTAAATGTGGTTTTTTTCTGGAACCCCATTAAAACCAGGATCAGGAATTAAACATTAAAACTAGGAATCGGGAACAAGAATTCCTGGAGCTTGCTTTATAAAGTATAGCCTTTAGTTTGCAGTGTGCTGAATATGAAATGCCATCTTGTCCACTCTTGGCTATCTGAGAGATGGTCTCTCAGATACATTAAATGTTTGGGTTGAGGAATGTGCTATGAACTGGAACTGCAGAAGCAATTAGCACCATACAAGAAAGAGTCTTTCTTTTGGTGAAATTATATTTGCACCTTGCAAACCTCAACAATACATCATCCCTATACTTTTGCATCAAAATATATATGGATGTTATGCATTGAAGGCAAGGAGGAGACAATCAAGTAGAGAAACGAGACATTAGACTAGGCAAATCCTATAACAAACTTAGTTCAGCCTCCCCCAACATACCACACCGCAGATGAGATGGAATTATTATTATTCCCAGAATTCCCCAAACTGGTCTGCTGGCTGGAAAATTCTGAGAAATGTAGACTCTGAATGCAGATGGATATTAAGATGCAGTTAAGTTATGATAAACAAATTAGGCATTAGAATAAATTGCCATATGAAAGGATTAGATTTAAAGGCCTCTAAACCTGCCTTGCTATCTCCCCTTATAAAAAAGCTCCTTAGAGCAATTTTCCTTAATCTCAGCAAGTTTTAAAATGTATGAACTTCAGTTCCCAGAATTCCCTCAGTCCCAAAATTCTGGGTGTTGAACTCCACCCATCTTAAAGCTGCTTAAAGTTGTTGAGAAACAATGTATTATTTATCCAACTATGGTTTCCATGTTTCACTGTTTTTGTGATCCAACAAAAACTAAGAAAACTAGGCAGTGAAAGAAATGATGTCCCCCCCCCCCCAGGATCTATCTCTGAATCTTCCTTCTTGTGACACTTTTATAGTAAACAGGAGATTGCTATTGAAATGGCTAAGAGTCCATTCTTTCTTTTAACAATGTGTAATCAGTTGACCAGACATTGTTGTAAACATTCCTTTGTGCCCTTGACAAATCTCTTGGGCAAATAAGTGAGGCAAAAGTGGTAACAGAACAGGGAAAGGAACAGCTATGAAAAATGCTGGAAGAGTAAAATTCAGAATTGGGCTCTTATTAATTAAAACAGTGATGGACAAGTTCTGGAAAGGGCAGAAACTAACCGACATATATTGGGATGGCCTTTAGACTGAAATTAATGGAGTAATTGCAACAACCAACTCTAGCATCTTCATCTTCAAAGCGCTCCATGGCTTGGGACCCGGGTACTTACGGGACCGCCTATTGCCTCCATCAGCCTCCAGCCAACCAGTGCGTTCCCACAGGG
>JAEANM010017128.1:0-13048 GCA_017656035.1 Myanophis thanlyinensis
CCCGGCCCGTTGGGCTTTTTAATCCGGCCCGCGGAACTAGTTCTGCCCTCACTGACAGCGGCAGCGTACCCAAGAGCATGGCACCCTCAAGAAGCATGGCTCCCGCGGCTTCGCTGGAGGGTTGCTCTAAGGTTGCTGCTGCCTCGGTGATTGGCGCGTTGCGAGCGACCTACGTGAGGCTGGGACTGGGCGCAGGATGACGACAATGAGCGGCTGCTGCCCCCGCGCCCTTCGGCTGCAGGGCTAGTCCGGAGCACAGGGATGCTCCGCACCCTTCTGTGCCTGCCAAGCCCCTCTCCCGCTGAAAAGGCCACCAAGCCATCTGGGGAGGGCCACGGGGAGCCACCCAGCAAAGCGGGACAGGCTGCTGACACCCGCGTTTCTTTGCAGGCATGGGATACCGAACACAGCAGCCCTGGAGAAGAAGGTAAGAGGGCGGCGGGCAGGAGCAGGGGGGCAGGCAGGCATGGCTCCACAGCAGCAACACCGGCTCTTCTCCCGCCACCCAGGTGCTGCTGATGGCGAAGAGCGGCTCCAGCAAGACAAGCATGTGCTCCACTTCGCCAACTAAATCCTGCAATGGAGCACATGCTTGTCTTGCCGGAGCTGTTTTTCACCATCAGCAGCACTTGGGCAGCGGGAGAAGAGCCGGCGTTGCTGCGGAGCTGCGCACGCGCACGCCCCCCCTGCTCCTGCCTGCCGCCTTCTTACTTTTTCTCCAGAGCTGCTGCGTTCGGCATCCCATGCCTGCAAAGACATGCAGGGGAGGGGGGCTGTGGGAGGGGGTGTAAGGGTGGGGGTGGGGGGGCTGTGGGAGGGGGAGGGGGAGCCCATCATTGTGGCCCGCGAGTCAAAAAGTTTGGCCCGTGAGTCAAAAACTTTGCCCACACCTGTTCTAGTCTTTGTTTGTGCTGGACACACCTCAGTCACTCAGGGAGACACATGACCTGCTCCAACAGCAGCGACAGAGAGAAACAGCTGGGTTGGGCTGGATTCTCAGGGTGGAGAAGAAGCCACAAGTCTCCTTGAGCAACTGAAGTGTGCACAGCACCAAGGGCTGGAAAAAGCAGCCATGGGACACAGGAAGAGAGGAAGCAAGCTTCACTCCCATTCTGGAATGTGGAGTGAGTCTCCACCCATCTACCCACCACCCTTATCTTCTCAGGCCAGGTGAGGAGTGACTGGGAAAGGAGGGTGAGGAGTGGGGCAGCTGATAGAGAGCTACAGCAGGGGAATGAAAGAGGCACGAATTGCTGACATTTGTTGCTTCATCCTTCCTGCGCCACCCCCTCCCCCAACAGCACCATTCCCTTGTCCTGGCCAGTGAGGGTTGTGCTGCTCCCTGCACTTTGCACCTGCAAAGTTGCCCACCATCAGCTGTAATCATAGGACTAACCCATTGGTCATCCTAGAGAAGCTCCTCCACCCAGATGGACCACCAAAATTTTCTCATGGACCACTGGTTGGTGACCTCTGCTTAGATCTCTTTAACTGCTGTGACAGTCCAAACACTTCCTTAATTGCTTTATTCTGGTTTGAATAAATTTTAAAATGTTCTCAGTTTTTACTATACTGTAAGGACCTGCCTCAAATAACTTTCCAAGAAAGTAAAACTCTTGAAAGTTTATATTTCAAAAGGAACTTTTACTGAATGATTGCAGAGAAGTCAGGCAATGTGAAATTCAGGCACAAAGCATTAGACTTAATAAAACTTTCCCCCTTCAAACTCCTCCCCCATCCTGATACTGTTAGAGTTTGCAGTAGCAAACACATTCAGAAGCACACACAAGTAACTTTCAGCAAGATTCCATTAGTATATAAGAAACTTCTCTTTATATATAATATAACATGAAGTAAGTATACAATACCAAAAGCTCTTTCAACATGGTAAACAGCAGTAGCAAGCAAAATACAAGAAGAGGAGAGGAGTTAAAGTTCAGATCTCAGAGCTCAGCACAGACTAGTTTCTTGAGATGCAGAGCTAAGCCACACCCAGGTTCCTTACTGTCTCTTGCAAATACTGTTTCAACTGACCCATCCAAACAGCTCCCATTGGCTGACTTAGTTGCTATGCCTATTCATTGGCTGACCTTGTTTTCATGTCTGTTCCAGTCTATGGACACTCATACACTGACATCTCTCAGATTCAGATTCAGATTTTATTTGTCACATACATGATCATACATGGTACAATATGCAGTGAAATGCTTTGTATAATCGCTTTACATTAAAGAAGAAATCCACACATTAGATTTATTAATTTTACTGGAATAGACATAAATCCAAATAACTTTAATTCAAATTTCTTCTCTAATTGATTAGCTTTTTTTTACCTGTGGTACATCTTTTGCAATGAAGCAAAAATCATCCAGAGATGCTAATGACTGGCAATCCCCACCTTTAAACTTTCCAGTGTATATGCAATGAACAGCCTTGCAACTCTTGAACCCTAGACCCTTCAATGCCTTATCTAAACAAATATTCCAATTCCTAGCTGATTGCTTCAGCCCACAAATGGCCTTGTTCAATTTATACACAGTATTAGTCTTTTTACTTTCATAATCTAGTGCTTGAACCATGTAAACTTGTTCCTCTAATTCTGCATTGAGGAATGTTGTGGTTATGTCAACATGCCAAAGTTTATAGTTACATACCACTGCCAACGTTAGTGCCAACTTTATAGTTTCACTCTTTACTGTTGGCATGAATACCTCATTATAGTGCACATTTTTCATCTGTGAAAAACCTTGTGTCACTAACCTTGCCTTATACTGGATCTCTTTATTGGGTAGTACTTTCTTTTTGTATACCCATTTATATCCTATGGCTTTGCAACCCTGTGGCAAAGTCATAGATGTGAACACTTTATGTTCACCCATGGATTCAATTTCTTTGTCCATGGCTTCTTTCCACTTCATTAAAATTTAGGTAATGCCTAGCAGAATACCTATCAGGTGGAATCCCTTTGTTCCATCACTCTGACCTGTGTGGCATTGACTGCTCCTGTATTTCAACCCTCTCTTGCTTCATATATTTTTCAGCTTCTCCACCCTGAACACTGACACCATCATTAAGTGAATTACCATCACTAAGTTACTGTCATTAAATGAATCATTGCCACTAATTGGCTCACCATCATTAAGTGGATCATTCCAAAAATTAGCATCAATTCTGTTCCAATTTTGCTCTGCAAAGCTAGCAAACCTGGAAATCACTATTCTTTTGCTTCCATCACATCAAAAGCGATAGCTCTTTGAACCAGGCTCATAGCCCATAAATGTGAGCTTTTTAGCCTTTGGTTGTCCTTTTCTTCTGATTGCTTTTGGAATATGCACCCATGCACTGCTTCCAAACCTCTTTAAATGTGCCAGAGATGGCTTTCTTTCATATAGCACAGCATATGGAATATTATTAATAGAGGACCTACACAACCTATTGATTAAACAATTAGCAGTCAACATGGCTTCACCCCAATATGACGTGCTCTGATCAGAATCCTCCAGCAGTGAGTCCTTCATTGTTTGTAAGACTCCATTCTGCCTCTCAGACACACCATTCTCAGCTGCTCTATATGGATCAGTGCATCTGTGCTTTATTCCTAACTTTCCCAACCACTGTTGAAAATCTGAATTCTGAACCTCTGTCAGTTTGTATCTGGCATACCTGTTGTTTATATCTTATTTCTATGAAGTTTACCCATTGCTTAAATTTCTGTAGCACCTCTATTTTACTCTTTAGTAAATAGCAGAACCCAAACCTGTTGTTGTCATTTACAATGACCAGCACATACTTAGCTCCTCCCAAACTGGCTTGCATTGGGCCAACTAAATCTGCATGTACCAGCTCTAGAGCTCTTTTTGTCTGCTTTGTGCTACTCTTGCTTACTGGGAATGCATTGGACTGATGACTTACTTACTGCATAATCCAAATATGTCTTACACTTTTAAATGCAATCTTTCTCCAAACTGTTCTATCTTTTGCAAAAATTCTGAAGCTGGCATGGCCAAGCTTTCTGTGGAAGAAATGAACACATGTTGTGCCACATTTCCAAATGTTTGGGCACATTGAAACTTTTGTCCCTGCAACATACAAAGATTATCCTGTTTTATTCCCTGTGCACATACATTCCCATTTCTCTTTATGAGACACCTCCCATTTACAAATGTGATCTCAAATCCTTGCTTGTCTAAGCTAGAGACATTCTGTAAATTATGCTCCACTTCAGGTACACATAATACATCATTAAACCTCTTATACAGATACAGAATTTGCACACTGCCTTTTCCAATAACTTTAGCCTTCTGGCCATTCACCAAAGCTACTGCATCTCCTCCAGCCATATCCATCCTGTAAAACAATTTAGAATTATTAACAATTATTTTATTAGCACCACTGTCTATTAACCATTTGTCTCTGCTATTACAATAGCTGACTTTTGCCACAGAAACTTGTCCATCTGCTGCTTTTTTTCCTTGTTAATAGTTTTTTCTTTGCAAACAGTCTCTCTTTAAATGTGTCTTTTCACCACAGATGAAACATCTCTTCTGTTCCTGGTCTTTCTTCTTAGAAAATCTTTGCTGGGGTATACTCTGGTCTCTGCTGATATTTTTCTCTGTGGAGACATCTTGTCTGTGGAACTTTCCATTCCATCAGTAACCAATATGTTGCAAAGGTGTTTTGGAAATTACCAAAGCTGGATGATGAGAACAGTTCATCCTCAGAACACTGCGACCTTGGATACCTCTTTTCCAGAATGGCAGTGTTCTGAGAGTGACCTGACATATACACTTCTAAAAGTCTTGGGGTTTTTTTTCATTTCATACTACCACTTTATGATTTTAATGTCAGAATTATGCTTCTTTTTGCTCTTGAAAGCATAGGAATCTTCCTTAACTATTAAAGCTATTGGAGGCTACTGGCAAGTTACACTGGATTGTTTCTTCCTTTCTCGCATTGTAATTAAACCACAATTTCTGTTATTTTAATTAGCTTTCAGAAACTATTAAAAGTTTGGGCACTCTTGACTTTTCTCTTTTTTTATCGGTCCCTTTTTTAAAAAAGCTTTCCTTTTTTGTGATGCTGGATATCACTGATGTTCCATTAACTTGTAGGCTAAATATAATAACATTACTGTTCTTCTCTTCCACAAGTTCCACCTAAGACTAATTTTATCTTTCTGTGGTTAGTTTCAAATCCAGCTGCTCTTAGGCACAATCATTTTGGTTACATCAAGTTGCCCTATTTTTGCAAAAACTTCTTTGGATGCTTGCCCTTACAGTCTTGCTTCTTGTCAACTAATGATCAGAGTTTAGATAATATATGTAGGATTATATATAGTGCATTTAGTTCTAACACCTCCTCCTTCACAAAAAGCAAGGAAAAAGCCATTTTCCAAGTAATTCTAATTTCAGTTGGAAATATATTGGCAGTAATCTGCTCTGTGTGTATATGGTTCCTGACAATCGGGGTACATATGTTTTAGGTGTATATTAAATTACTTCTTTCCATTTTCTTTTTCCTTATTTATTTATAGCTCCTTTAAGAAGTAGATTTTTCTGCAATAGGTTTATGAAAACATTATGTTGCTTCCTATTTTTAATTACTCCTTATATTTTTATGCATACAGATACACATTGGATAATTCAGCAAATATCCATATAAACATTTATTTTTTAAATTCATTTTTATGTTTTATGCATCAAATGTACTAATATTTCAACTCTGAAACTAAATGTTTTTGTTTTAGAGGCTGATTGTATCATATTAACACTAGCCTGTTTTTAAAAAGAAAGAAATGTATCAGAGAGTGACAAGGACATGAGGGAGACAATTCAGAGAGAAATGAAAGAGGCAGGCTATCAAGGAAACTAAAATATTCATAGCATGCACGAAACAACTTGTATATTACAAATACATACACATATACATTGCCACTGTAGTTCATTTGGAAAAAGCATTTAATGTTAAGTTATTAATAACACTCTTTAGAACAATGCAAGTGTAGTAGAACTGACTGAAGTATGTCCTGATTTTGTTATCTCAGAGGAATTTGAGCAACTTGATGCAAAGATAGTGAACAAGATTCTCATACTTGTTAATTTGGCCATTTGCATTTTATATCCATGCCTCTTTTGGCTGATTAAGGCATGATAGAAGCTAACATTTATTTGGGTTAGTTCGAGTGGTAGTAACTTCATCCTCTATGATTTCCTGGATGCAGGTACAAATGGCAGCTATAGCTAGAAGTACTTTTGCACAGATCTGTTTTGCACACCAATTGCACCTAATTCTCAAAGGGAGACCTATTCACTATTTTGATCAGCTTCTGTCTGGATGATTGTAATGAGTTTTATATGGGGCTGTATTTGAAGAACACTTGGAAACCACATTTGATTTAGAAAGCATGAAAATAATAGCTATGGGAATACCTTATGTAATACTTCAACTTTATGAGTTGCATTAACTGCCATTGGACTTCCAAATGCAATTCAAGGAGCTCAGTATTACGGTTAAGTTATTTATGGCATAGGGCCTGATTTTCTGTGGGACCATATTCTATGAATCATTTTGGCTTGTCCTAAAAGTTTTGACATGTTCCAGATCCCTTCTGTGAAACAATGGCAACTAAAGAGATGTAGGAGTGTGCCTTTTTCGTTACAATGCCTTCCCTATGAAACAACAAAAAGCAATCTGATACTTTGGATATTCCTAACCCTGCTACTTTTTGAAGCACCAAAACCTGCTTTTTCTCCTGAGCATTGAGTCAGGATTTTGGATTTGCCCATTTTAGTATTCCTGATTATATCTAACTGAATTACTTTAAATAGTTTTTTATTTTAAAGTGATTTTTAAAGTGATTGTCACCTGGCTAGAATTGTGAGTTGAAAAACAATAACACTTAAACTTATATACTGCTTTACAGTGTTTTACAGTACTCTCTAAGTGGTTTAGAGTATCAGCATATTTCCCCCATATCTGGGTCTTCATTTTACCAACCTTGGAAGGATGAAAATCTGACTCAACTTTGATCTGGTAAGAATCGAAGTGCTGGTAGCTGACAGAATAAGCCTGCAATACTGCATTCCAACTACTGTGCCATCACAGCTTTTAGGCGGCATGTAAATTGAAACAAACAAACAAACAAACAAACAAATAATTCTTATTTTGTGGGCAGACAATTCTGGGAGTTGAAGATCATGCATCTTAAAGTTTGAAGAAATATTGTTCTATATAGAAGTAGAGATAGTGATAAAATCAGAGTGGATAGATGGATAGATAGCCCCAAAATTATAGGAAAGCAATGGAAGTGAATTCACATAATCTACCTCTGGAATCTGGAACATATGAGGACAACTTCTTGTCAATGCTCATTTATTCTTTTCTGCCACAGCACCAACACTAAACATTTCTTCTTTAGTGTCATTGCAGAAGTGTTTTTGTTTTGTGCCTATCGTTTCCCAGACATTTCGTGGGAATCTTCATTCACATTAGTCCATTCCATATTCTCTAAGGCATTACTTTTCATTACCAGAAAATGTGATGTTTGACACCAGATCTCCTCATTTATTTTCTTGGACATATTCTTTTTCAATATAGGTATTATTTCTTCATTTTTTACATTCTGTGTTCCAGTAACCAAGAAGAAATTTGGAAAAAACCCTCTTTAGATGTTATTTTTCTCTATATATCAGGGTCATGGCACCCCAAATATCAACCAATTAAATAATTAAGTCTTGTTTTTATATAAATTCTTAGTTTTTCATACTCAGCAAAATAATATTTCTGCATCAATCTTTTTTGGTCTTTTAAGGAGGAAAATCTCTTAAATTTTAAAAAATTCTCTTTCACCTTGGCCATGTTTAAATCTATTTTGTTCAAGTTAAATATATGATTGGCTTTAATTCTCACTGAAATTAATAAACACCATGATTAGGTGGAGCAAGATTTCAATCATTTCACTGTATGCAAGCAAAAACTAGTTGTTTTCCATTTTAATTTGATAAAAATTATAATAAGAAACCAACATCAAAAGGAGGCAGGATATTGCCAATTTTAATAGATTTACTATTTTCTTATCTTTGCAGCTGCAAAAAGTCAAAATCAAAATATAAATGGTTTTGTTATTGCCATTACTTTGCAACTGCCTTTTTTGTTTCATTATCCACTGAAGAACTAGCAGAAAAAGAACAGAAGAGCATGAGTGATTGAAAAGAATGTGTTAATTTTCCCTTTTCTCCCATCATTTTGTATAACAACCCCCACACATACACCCAGAGGTGAAATTTAGCCGGTTCTTTTTAACAATTATAAGCAGTTCAGAAAACTGGTTATTAGAAGACATCTCCTTTTGTTTTTGTCCCCACTTTGCAGGGTTAATCCTGTAAAGATTAATTTTACAGGGTTAATCCTGTAAATAAGGCAGTTTTTTCTAGCCTAATCTTCATTGCTTTGCTCACAGAAACTGCCTGTCCCCTTATTGTAACTTTGGTGAAATTGTAATGGTAATGGTAATTCTGTGCTTGGTAATGTTTAATCCTGTGGCCACGCCCACAGAACTGCAGAACCGGTAGTAAAAAAAAATATAATTTCACCACTTTCACCACCCCACACACACTTACACACATACATGCAGAGGGGGAGCAAAACTGATGACCACTGATTAAATATTGTTCACCTCTGAAAAGGTGATAATTTTTATGGGCTAAACTTATTAGCATCATTATAATGAGTTAAGAGTTTTGTTGTGAGCAAGGAGATATACTGTACTGTAGACTCATCCTTAAAAAAACATTTAAAAAGCATTATAGACAGGAAATTGAAAAAGTAATATTTGTTAGTTGGAATATGACATGGTTTTTCTGATAGAACAGGCAGATAAATATCACCTACAAGACTCAAAATACATGTAATTTTGTCATTACAATGAATATTCTCTTGATAAAATACAAATGAATTAGGTTTGAATCATAAGAGTTGAATCTGATAAACAAATGTATGTCACATCTCCTTTTAAACTACCCATCTCAACCATCCAAACTGTTTAATATTTTTAGTTCTTTAGATTTTGATCGGTGATTTGAAAACAGTCTTGTTTTAAGTACTGTCAAACTGCACTGTTTTAATTAGAATGCAAACACCAATTTTAGTCTCTCATCTTGGTAGTCCCTTGATAGGGTCTTTAAAACTTTTTAGCAAATATCGATGCATAAATTTCTATATTTTTATTTCCATCTATTAATATCTTTAACCAACATATGGTAGCTTATAGAAATAATAAAACCAAGTAAATACAGTATAGGTGTCTTGGGTACAATTCCAATCCAACTGGAGCACCACTTGAATACCATTGACCTTTACAACATCAATATCAGTCAACTTCAAAAAGCAGTTTTAACTTGGAACAGCTTTTATGCCATTAATATTATTAAACAGCATAATCTGATCTTGGAAAAGGCTCGATAAATGGACAGAAATGCCAAACCCAGTCTAAACACCTGGATGATTTAATGTCAGTCAAAAAGGATCAGTCCAAATCCAAGTTAACTAGGAAAATTCCATAACTAAAGATACTAACAATTGTCAAGACTTCTGTCAGAACCAAGAGAAACATAGTTGTCTTGTCCAATGTACTGACCTTGTCCTCCCATCTACCAAGGATACTGACCATCAAAGTAAACATTATATTAGGTAATACTTTTTTAGCTAACTATCAGTTTGTGTCAGTGGTGGTATTCAAAAAAACTTAACACCAGTTTGCCAAAAATGTGAGGGTGTGCACATGCGAGTGGCTTCTGCACATGCACTGCAGGCGGCACAGAGAAGCAGCAGCAATGTTGAATTCTGTTTCTCTCAGCCGCTTGCAGAACTTTTTGGATGGGACTTAGAGGACCCAAAGCAGCGGCTCACAGCTGCTAAATTGGTGGCTCTTCCAGCAAGAGCAGCAGACAGCAGAGAGAAGCAGCTGCTGACACAAAGACCAGAGGGGGGTAGTGGCAAAGGCCAGAGCAGGGGACTAGTGCTTTCCCTGACCCGGCTCAGGTGAAGGGCGATTGGGCAGAGGCTTCAGGGCAAGGCCAGAGCCGGGGAATGGTGCATTCCCCAACTCGGCTGAGACAACCATGCCGGAAGGCAGGCAAACCTGGGGATGGGGGGCAGCTTCCTAGGCTGTGGCGCATGCATGGTACAAAGCAAGCCAGGGAAGCCCAGGAATGGGGGGGCAGCTTGCTAGGCTGCACCGCATGGTGTGTGCAATTTAGTCGCACCGTGTGGCATGAAGCAAGCCAGTCAAGCCCGGGGATGCAGGGGCCAGCTTGCTAGACCGTGCTGCATGGCACATGCAATTTAGCCATACCATGCCATGTCCACATGAAACAAGCCAGGCAAGCCCAGGGAGGGGGCAGTTTGCTAGGCCACACTGTGTGACACATGCAATTTAGTCGCACCACGTGGTGTGTGAAATTTAGCCATTCTGAGTGGCATGCATGAGGCAAACCAGGCAAGTCCGGGAATAGGGGGCAGTTTGCTAGGCTGCACCGTATGGCACTTCTGATTTAGCCACATGATGTAGCGCAAAGTAAGGCAGCAAGCCCAGGGATGGTGTGGCAGCTTGCTGGGCTGTGCTGAACATGCAATGGAGGAGCAGCAAGATAGGCAAGGCTGGGCATTGAGCTGCATGGCATTTGTGACGGAGCTGCCATAGCAAGGCAAGGCAGGCAAGGCTGGGGACTGGGGCCTAGCTAGGCCATGCCGCATGGCGCATGTGATGGAATTGCTGCAGTGAGGCAAAGCAGGCAAGGCCAAGGAGGAGGACAGGGGCTAGCTAGGCCACAACTCACAAGCTTACTTACCCAGGCAGGCAGATCAGTTGGGTCACTGGCATCATGTGGGAACTGGAAAGGCAGGCAAACCACAGAGACTGTTCACCACAAGTGTGGAGCCACACAGTGTGCTGTGTCAGTGAGATACACGAGATGAGGAGTGACAGGGCAGGGCATTGTGCATGGGCAGGCAGGGCAGGGCAAGCAAGGCGAGTGGTGACACAGCAGGCAGGGGCAAGTGGCAATGTGGTAACAGGGCAACCGGGTGGGGATGGAGCCAGCCAGAGAAGGTATTTGCCGGTTCTCTGAACTAGTCAAAATTTCTACTACTGATTCACTAGAACTGGTCCGAACCGGCTGAATTTCATCTCTAGTTTGTGTGTGTGTTTTTGTTTGTTTGTTTGTTTGTTTGACATTGTCAAACACATTGCATGGTCTTTCCCCAAACCATTTTGGAACCATCATATGTGAGTCATAACAGATTATATCTTATTCCTACCAAGTTCTTCTTTTTGAAATTTCTCAATTCCTGCAAATATGAATTAAAGGACCAAAAAACCAATCATCAGTGATATCATACTTTTTTGGTTGACAAAAAAATTATTTGTATTATATTAAAATAATGACTTATTGTTATAAACATAATAGAAAAATATAAACAATTTGGATTTATGAAAGCCTAGAATGCAAATAGTCATTCCATAGGCCATGGACCAGAATCATTCAAGTTCTATATTCAAATATTATAAATATCAGAACCTCAGTTGAAATTTTTTTGAAATGTAGTTGTTAATACCTGTTAGTGTAAACTATTAATTATTTTGCTTTATAATGTTGCTGTAAATGTATATGTAGTGTTAACTGCATAATAATATTCTACTCAAATCTGTTCCCATTTCCATTTTACCTTACTTTTCATGCACTATGATTATCAAGCGAAGTTTTTAGGAGCTAAATATAAAGATAAGAATCTAGACTCAAAGTTTCATTGTGAAATCAGTTTAGGGAATAACAAGGTACAAATGGTATTTCCTTTGAGATATGCTTAAATAATTGAAATAACAAATAAGAACCCATAGGCAACTTTAATAATAATGAAATATTTCTTTCCTTTGTGCATTCAAAAATTTCAAATAAAGCAAATTTTAAGTAATGTGCTTTAAATAAACACTGAATTAAATTAAGAAGACTGTCCTCTGGCTATGAAAACGCTTCTTTTTCATGGTGCTTCTGTACAAACAAGGAAATAAATGAACATTACAAATGCTTTCACCGTTGAAAAACACATGGTGATAATTTCTCATCTACATTGTCACTTAGAAATTTATAATTATACTAATATTATGTTCCAGTGCTGAGATTTGAATGTTTTGTAGATGATGATACAAATGTATCAAATGTTTATGTTAACATTGTGACTATATTATGATTTCTTTCTTCTACCCATAAAAACTAGCATATCAAGAGGTAGTTTCTTGGAGTGTTTATGGGCCTAGTGTGCACTTGTGTGTGTATGTGTAAATACAAGCACATACCTATGTATACATTTTATTTTCAACTATCCTTGAACTAGTAATTAGTTATTCATATACCGTAGATGAAAAGATGGATTAATATTTATGCCAGACTTCCTAAACTGATGTCCTCTTTCATTATGGCAGGAATCAGCAATCTGTGGCTCTGGAGCTGCATGTGGTTCTTTCATCCCTCAGCTCCAGAACTGAACTGGCTGATCCTACTACTGGCTGGCCCCACCCCTAGCCCCTCCCCCTCAGTCACTCCTCACCTGGTCTAAGAAGATAAGGTGGTCGATAGAGACTTGTTCCAGTACATTTGCGCTCAAGGCAGCCCTCGCCTCCCACTGCTTCAGACTCAGAGCTGTAAGCCACGTGCAGGAAGTGTTGCAGCAGACAAAAGCAGCCGGGGCTGATTCTCGGAAACCTCATCTCTTGCTGGGTCTCTCAGACACGTCTTCCAGCCCTTGTTGATGCTGGGTGCACCTTGATTGCAGGGGGAGATGTGCCACCTGCTATCTGGCCCAAGACACTGACCCAGTCATGGCTGAAGCTGCTGATGCCACCTCCATGACCTGCCTGCTATTCTCGTGCTTGTGCAGCACAGTGAAATTTAGTGCACTTCACAATGGGGGAGATGGAGTTCCCTCCTCCTGGAGCCCATTACAATGCAGAACCACAATGTGACCCTGTGATGGGTGTGTGTGTGTGGGTGTG
>JAEANM010017129.1:0-13048 GCA_017656035.1 Myanophis thanlyinensis
TCTTTGCTTTCTTCCTCAAAACACCCTGAGAAGTGGAAGAAACGTCTTCACACCACCGCGTCCATAACCACGCCCCCGACTCTAGGTACTTGTAAATATATAAACATACTAGTGCTTGTAGGATTTTTCTCTCCAAACAGATCTGAAAATACTTTTAATAGTTCGGCTCAATTTCAATTCCATTTTATACTAAAGATTGAAAGGATGGACATGTCAGGAAAAATCCAATACACTGTTTCTAAGTGTAAGTTACACGCATTTGTACTATGCTTTTGGAAAAAGCAATGTTATACAAATCATAAAAAATTGAGAAATAAGATATGAGAATAGAAAAAGAACGTAGCTAAATGTGATATATTGTACATCAATGCCATTCACTATACCTTTCCATTTCTTACTGCCTTGGTTTTTTTATGTCCATATATCACTTCATGAACTTCTATTTGTTCTTTAACATCTCCCCTCTCCTTTTTCCAAGGTTTCATCAGCTCCATCCAACCGCAGCTTTTTTGATCTTACCCTTCCTCTCAACCCATTCATTCTTCTGATTTGTTTTGTGACTCCTCCATCCTTTATTCATTCTCTTCATATAAGCAAACCACCTCAACTTATTTCTTTTATGTTGGTCACTCATTTTGTATTCAATCCACATTCATTCAACACCTTTTCATTCTTAACCCCATCTCTTCTCATTTTATCAAGACAGTTTTGAGTACTCCATTCCCATGGCATTCCATTTATTTTTAAATTTCTCCTAACATATTATGGACAGAATCATGCTTTTTTGCAGACATTTTACTTCTTTCGAAGAATATTTGCTCCTTACAACAAGCTGCAGATTTTTTTCTCAGTATTTTCAGATCTTAAGATTTTCTCCATTCATCCATTTTTCAACTTTACTAAGAACGATATTAAAATATAAAAATTCATCTCCTTACCGTTGTTTTTTGCTATTTAACCATAACTTTCAATCATTTATTCCATTTTCTTTTTAAAGGGGCAATTACTTTGGGTCTTTGATACATTGATTTTCAGCCACTTACTCTCTACTGCATCACTGAATCTACCTAAGTGATGCAAATAATTCCAATTCTCAGCCAATAACATGGAATAGTTTACATACCAAAATAACATAATATAATGTTTAATATTTAATAGCATATCATCACAAGTACCCTATTGCAATTCCTAGATATGAGGGGGAATGACCTGTCCCCAGTTGTAAGATAATGGAACTAAATAGACCTTTTTAGGTGACAAAAAGTAAATAAATCTAAAGCTTTCTTCAGTTAATGAGAGGAATCTCCTTAATCAGTTATTCTGAATACGACTATATTGTGTGACATTTTGCTTAAAAGTTTCAGTCTTGTGGACAGGAAGGGGACAAAAAGTGTAATGTTTGTGTTGATAATTAAATGTTTTGATAACACTTTTAATCTGATATTTATCTTTGATTTTTGCAGACTTCACTCTGTCATGACCACAGTTTCAGTGTCTGTTTCATTCTTTAAATTTCATTAAAAATACATGAAGCCAAAGCAGTGAGGGTATATTTGCAGGCAAAATTAAATTTCAGATTATTATTTCATGGTTTTCATACACTCAACTTTGAAAAAGTAATGCCTCCAATATATGCCTGTTTTGTTTACTTTTTCCACCTTATTGGACAGAGAAAGAACAAAGGAGGCCTTAATACAGAACAAGTATCTATGTTCCAGAGCACCATTCCCCTGCAAGAATGATTTTGCAGTGATGAAAATCCATCTTTAGAGGAATTTCAACTAAGTAGGCAAAAAGAACCCTACTTAGTATTGGTTTCGTTTGGTTTTGCTTTTGATCAGTGTTGTTTGCTTTAATTCATTTCTCCTCCATATATTCCTTCAGTTTGCATCTTAAACAATCATTATGGCCCTTTATTAGCATCTTATCCAGTGGCTTCATCCTAGAAAGGAAGATTGCTCATCCCCAGAAAAGGGCTGCAGTTTTATGAAGATATCCCATTTAACTCTGCAGGACTTATGTCTATCCTATAGCTAGGATGGCTCTGTAAAAGATTGAAAAAGGATTCAAGACATCAGTCTTTTATAGTTATAACGTACCCTATAGAAGCAAATAGTTCTGATTCGGTTATGATCTGTACAATTGCAGATTTCTATCTTCTTTGCTTTCTAAGTTTCTTTTAAATGATATGTGACTAACCAAAATATAATAACTAGGGATTAACATATCTGGACCAAAAAATATGGACGTCCACAAGATGGGCGCAAGAGGTACTGAAAGGTCTCTTTGTTGCCATCTAGTGGTCTTTTGGAGCTGTGTCATCTCTATATTACTCAGCCAATCCTGAGATGAAAGCTGAAGAATGTCATGAAAATATTACCTTAAAAATACAACTATATTAAAACTTTATTTTCCCTTAAAATCTTTATTATCTAAAAGGAAGAGGATTGACATTGAAGGTTCCCTCTCCCCCACCCCCCAAAAAAAGAACAATTTAGAAAAACTATGATACAAGTGTAGAGGCTATTCAAAGGGACATGTATTGGTAATATTTTGTTATTCAAAGATCTCTCCCATAGTCTGCAGACTTTCTGGCTTCTCATACTTCAATTAAAAACCAAAGAAGACATAGGAAACTTCTCACTGACCCATCTCTAATTTGGATGATTCAGAATGGACAGGAGTGCATCAGAATGTATCAATAAATACCAGCATCCTCCAGTATATTGTAGTTAAAAAATAATAATATAATTTCATTAAAAGTTTGTAAATGTTGAATAGAAAAAGTACATTTTTAGAACATTAGACATATTTTAGCACAGTAAACTATCAGTCAATCACTGTGAACATGAAAACTAATAGCCATGAGCAAAGTTCTTTGATTGTTATTTCAAATGTATCTGTTCCCTGCTTTGAATAATATCAAGATCAATGTAATTTAGAAGGTCAATTCAATTTGATTGTTTTATCTATATCAACAATCTGATTCAGAGAGCCATTTTTGATCAGAAAAAGGATGAAATCACTATCAAAATGATGCTTTCAAATGAACTTTTGAACTGCCTTACAACTTACTTTGAAAAATAATTATCAGGAAGATTAATAGATTTTATCAGAAAATACTACACAGTATAAAAGATTAATAGAACCTATCCAAGAAATATACAATGTTTACATTTAAAGATGATTTCTCAATGTAAAAAAAATATCAAGGAAATAATGCTGTGAGAAAAGATTGAGAATGCTGTTATCAGTTTTAGAAATTTGATATGGAAAATGTAAAACTTCATACTCGACAGAAGTGACTCTCATGATATCTTTATACACATAAAGTGAAATAATTAGACCTTGGATGAAAAATGCTGACAGTACAAAGAAGGTGCATGATCTAATATCAGAACAAAGTTAACAGGTGTCATTAAAGAGATGATTACCTGATGACAGAAGGTCACACCCAGTTTACTTCTCACAGTTGAAAGATCAAAGTCATTTGTTCAGTTTGAGAAAAGGTTGAAATGGTTACCCAAAGAAAATCCTTTCACATAACATTAAGCTCCCTCTCAGTCTTGACTTTGTAAAATAAAAATAATTAGGGGAAAATACTATGTAATGTTTTGAAAATCAAATAAAAAATATTGGAGCAGATTGCTTCCTTTAATTAATTAATCTGACAATTACAAGTGCAGTAGAATACATGACCAAGTCTGGCAAATATTTTTTTATCTTTATATGTTTGTGGGTTTGCAGGTCTTCACACTTCCAGTTGCTCTAGGAAACTTCTATGGAAGGCAGGCTTACTTGGAAGGAAATTCTGTATCTGAGGTACCATAAATGTGTGGATTTCCATCTACCTCACATGTTTGAAGAAAATAAGAACTGAAAATGATGCAGTTCTATCATGGGTATGTGAAATTATATTGATATCTCCACCTAATCTAAGAAATGCATTTCATCTCATCACCATCACAGTGAACCATACTATAGGCCAGAAATATAAAACCAATGTCTAATATGACATACTTGATCCAAGAATTCTTATTCTCACAATTGTTAAATCTCTCTTTGATTTAATTTTCTGAAGCCTTCTGAAAATAGAATACAGTTTATTTATGTCTTGCTTACCTAAATATTAGTAGACCAGGTACCAAAGTGCTTTCCCATAAATAGTAGATCTCATTCAAAGAGCTTTTCTAACTTAGCAGATATACCTCATGATAAAAAAAATATATCTTTTTTCTTCACATAGAAGATCTCAAGAAGTGTACAAGCACAGATATAGTACAACACCGTTTAATCTTTTAATTTTATTGGTGGCTTTGACTTGATTAAAAAAAATTCCCTATCCCTTTTTCTCTACAAAATACTGTATTTACCATGATGTTTGTTCAGTAATTACAGTTGAAAACATAATCGAGTACTTTTAAAACCATTTAAAAGAAACTCCGTTTTGAAACAATGAAGTAAAAGGGATCAAATATTTGCACTGAATTCAACAACTATTTAAGAAAGCTTTAATAGCTCAGATGTTATTATAAAAAAAAAATCTTAGGGCAGCTGGAACTACTATTTGGAGAAGAGCTTCCAAATGGAGAAATGTTATGCTAACAATTGTGTAAGTGAAAAATGTTCCTCACTGAGCCTCTTCTGCAATGAAGACTTTGTATGCCAAAGCATTACTACAAACAGGCAGTTGAGTTCATACTGGTAGATATATTGTTGCTTTCTCATGCAATACAATATCAGAACCTTTCAACACAACACACACACACACACACAACCCCACAACAAATTTTTGAAACCGCTCACCGTACAAGCCTTTGGGATTTTTTTTTCAGACCGATATGGGAACACAACAGTAACCTCACTCATATAGGGAGAAAGGGGGAAGAGAAAGAAAAGGCTTAACCTTTGTACTCAGGGTGATAAAAGACATTCCCATGGCAGAGATCAGCCTAACTTTTCGTAGACAGATGATTCGGATGGCGAGTCATTTCACAAATGTTTAATGTAAAACTATTCACCTCCTTTTAAAAACTTACACATATCTTTCCTATCTTTTCGCATCATTTGAATGTTCTTCTTAAAGAGAAATAAATATACAGATGTGAAAAGTACGTGTGGTGCGTGAAAATAGACAAAAAGGCACAACTAGATTGTCTCATGGTAGCCCTTTATTTTGCCAGCAAAAGACAAGCGGCTGCAAGCGTACCGCTCGTTTTATACTTCGCAGTTCACCTGCAGCCAATCAGCGTTCGTCCTTGCCAATCAGCTGCCAGCAGTCGGCGTGGCATGGGTGAACTAGATGGAAAACTCCGCCTGCACATGCGCAGACACAACAGATGTGCCTACCTACAGAACCAGGCTGGAATTGTCTGGGTTAATATGCTGGGTTGGCACCAGGAAAATCCAGATCCCTTGCCCGCCCTTTACCTTATATCACTGGCTCTCCCTTAGCCTCATCTACTTACAAGAATGTTCTGTGGGGTGGAAATGGGAGAAGGGAGTATTATACATATACAAATGGTAGAATTTTTTAAAAAAATATTATTGGGGGTAGCAGGTGTACCATTTGCATGTGAGCAGAAATGATTATTCAGATTAGCACCATTGCAAAAGGCAGTCATTAAAGCAACCTTACTGTTGTACCTATTTCTCTCACAGTTAGGACCGTGCATGTTTAAGGTATTTATAAAAGTGTTTTCATTCATTAAAGCAGCCCAGCTTTGCAACAGTCCAGGTTAGCCTGAAAAAAAATATATAATGCTTAAAGGATTTCCTCATTTATGTTAATGTTTATTTTTATTGATTATTTAATTTCTATGCCATGCAATTTGTGGTTCAAAGTTACTCTGGGTGGCTTACAATGTAGTAAAAAATAAAGATATTAAAAGAATTATAAAAACAGATTAAAATTACAAAAGATTCAATGCAGATTAAAAGACCACAAGTTTGGAGCAGATGACTTTCAAAACGAATATACTTTATTTCTTCTAATATTTCACTGCAAAAAAAATAATTATGATTTAAGTGATGTTTCTTTTTTCTTTAGATTTATAGACTGCTTGAATCACATGCGTCCTGAGGATAGCTTACAATTTTTCCTTCCAGAAATCAAATTAAAAACATTGAAAAAACAAAACCATTTTTCTCTTCAACGAAATGCCTATAAAGAAGAAAAAATGCACATCTGTAACAAGGATTCACACACACACCCTATAACACAATGTGTACATACACACAGATGCACATTCATACAACCTCTATTGGGCATGTGCAGCTTCCAGACCTCTTTGTTATGCTGGCTGGCAAATTCTAGGAGTAGGTCTGGCAACCATCACAAAAGGCTTGGTATGTAAATAGTAGTTTCAATATGTGTGGGACCAATCACATGCTTCTTTCAATCCGGACAGCAGCATTCAAATAATTGCTTTATCCATGAACATACAAACCTCAACATCTGGAATTGTAGTGTAGGAATATTTATCGATAGATTTGGAGGTGGGGGGAAACGACCTTTGATTCTGGATCAAGTTGCTCCTATGATAGAAGTTTTTATTATTTTACTATTTCCCATTTTGGTGCTGAACTGAGCACATTGCCTTTATTCCCTAGGACAAAGAAGGCATAAGCCTATAAATAATCTAAAACTGCAGTGGATTTTAAAGTTCAAAGCCACACAAAAGCAGAATGAACATTACTGCAAAGGGTGTAATTTTAAACCCACAAGTAACAGGGAATTGTTGACTTAAGCAAGAAATTCCAGCTTGGCATTCAAACCATAGAATTTTTTCCTGTTTTTGTCTTTCCAGCAGCGCTGCCTGTCACATCAATGTACTTTGAGAATCTTTGCAGTTGTTATGGTGGTAATGCTGGCTAATTTCATTTCCACAAAGTGGTTTTGCCACTGTAATATGAGACTGAGATATAAACCACCATTTTCAAAATCATCCTTACTAGCCAATTTGGAATGTTAATCTTGTTTTATTTATGCAGTTGCCTGTCTGAATAAACCAGCGCTTGCTCAGAGGGGTGAATAATAACATTAGCTATATATCCACTAAGCTATTCCTTTTCAGAATAAGCAACATAGCTCAAAGCACAGTAGATACCTAAGAAATGGAAAGCCAAACAAATTAAAGGTATGAGATAAGAGAAAGAAAAGGAAACATAGCTAAAGTAGTCTACATCAGTGGTTTTCAACCTGTGATCCATGGACCCATGGGGAGGCATGATGTCATCACAGGGGGCTCATGGTCTTGAAGAAATGTTATGATTTAAATCTTGAGTTGTCTTGAGGGTCCATGGACGTGGTCTGTTGCCAAAAATGGTATTTAAAGAGAGTCTGTGGTAAAGAAAGAGTTGAGAACCATTGGTCTACACCCATATCATATACTTTTTGTGCCTATCCTTATGAACAATATACAATGTACATTCTACAATATACATATACATTGTGCATTGCCTTTGCTTCTTTAAAAATTCTCACTTGTTTTGAGGATTTCTTCAACTTCTTTTACTCAAGACTTTCCAAATTGTCTTCTTCTTGACCCATTAATTCTTCATTTGTTCATTCATTCTCCCATGCTTGTTCCTCACTTTGCTGTTCAGTTCATCTTCCTTCAGTACATTCATTTTTAAATCTTTTACTTCTTCTGTACCACTTCTTCAGTACCCCATCTCCATTGCATTTAACTTTCTCATGTTTTTATTGACACATCTAAGTTGTATCTCCATATAATGAAGTGCCATATTCCAAATGGACAAAGTAATCAAGGCAATATAATGGGGAGAAACATGTTTTAAATGTGGAGAATAGTACCCCCTGTGGCCATTTTGAAGGTGATTTGGGAATTAATAGAGAGCAATGCTCTTCATTCTCCCCTTCATAAAAAGATTACTATCTTACTAAGCCCACTGTCTTCATTTTATTAAAACACCTGATTAGTTCAACTTTCTACAATCTACAAGACATCTTCCTAGAATTCCCATTTTGATTGTTCATGGGAAAGACTGAATTAGTTTCTTGAAAGTGGTCAGTCTGAGACTTATTTAATACAGGTTGAAGATCTGTTTAATAGCAACCCACAATTAAATGGTGGTGCTGGTGGTTAACTATGCTGGATTATTCATGCATAGGAATAATAGCTTATTTTGCACTAACTCTCAGCTAGCTATTGAAACACAGCATTGATTTATTTATATAATAAATTTTATATAATCTGCACCAGTTAAATGCCCGGAATTTCCATAGCCATATATTAGACCTGCCACCAAATGGAAGATTCTGGTATTCCGGCGTTGCCCTAACATAATACTCCTTACAGCTTTGGTCTGGTTTCTCCATCTTTGCCTTTTACAGGTTGAGAAGTTTGATTCAGTTTTACATGCACTAAGAGGGATGTTTACAGAAACCTCCTGGGTTTGAAAAGTGGAGATGGAATTTTCATGAAAACATGATTTATTAAAAGATTTATATTACTTCCTGCTTCTGTTTGGCCTGGATGTGCCACAAGAACAATATTTCTTGTGGCATCTGCAATTTTAAACCTAAATGGAACAAAAGAGAAAGAAGGAGGCTGTGTATATCAAAGGAAACTCAACTTTGAAACAATCCAGTTTGGTGGGGTTCCACAAAATTTTGCATTGTCTTCAAGCCATCCAAATAAAGTTTCCTCGTGTCAGTAGAATCAATTCCTACTGTTTACATCTTTATATAATTATATTTATGACATAAATCACCACCGTTCTTATCCATGCTAATAAATTACACCCTGGTGAATTATTTGATCTCACTCCCAGGTTACTGAAAAAGTATCAATACAGGAAAGTAAGTTACTATCAATGACATTAACTTTTTAGTTAAAAAAACGTACTTGCTAGTTGGAAATATGCTATGACCTGGTTTAGTATAGCATACTAAACTATGGGATTGTGCCTTGTTGAAACCCTGGTTGGTTTTACATATCACATTAAAGTATAAGCTATGGTTTACAAACCATAATAGTTAGGCTGATGCATACATTAAGCCAAAATAAAATGACATTATGGCTTGGTGTATTGTATGAACCTGGCAATTAAAGCAAGAATGTGTACTCTTTTGTGGTATCAGACATGCACAGAAAGACTTTTTGTGCTCGCATCTAACCAGTGGCATAAACATGCCCCAGCAGCCTTTTTTTCCTGCCATATTCTGTTGATACTACATTACATTTTATTTCCAGTCCATACCTGAGGGAGCTTATGGTTATTCTTAGCTGTTCTATTGTTAAGATATTTCCCTGTTTGTTTTGAAGCAGTGCAGTTAAGATGCTGGGCTTGTTGGCTGTAAAGCCAGTAGCCCGGGTTCAAGAACCAAGTCCCACGCTGCAGGATGAGCTCGTATTGTCACCCCAGCTCCTGTCAGTCTAGCAATTTGAAAGCATACAAATGCAAGTAGATAAATAAGCACTACTTTGCTGGGAAGGTAACGGCACTCTGTGACATTATGCTGGCCCTATGACTGCAGAAATGTCTTCAGACAGCGCTGGCTCAATGGCCTTGAAATGGAGATGAACACCACCCTCTATAGTCAGCAATGACTAGCAAAATAAAATCTACAGATTCCTTTACCTTTTCTCTTTTTTAAAATTTCTCTGTTTAATCAAGGAACAAGCTACAGTGCCCTTTTGTTGTAACCATAATTGTTGTGGCCCATCAGCAGCCAGCAAAGCTGGTGGCAGACTCAGACAGGGAGGAGGTTGGGGAGGAACATGAGCCAGTCCTGGAGTCTGGTGCAGGCTCTGATGAGGTCTCTGAGTCGGAGGCAGAGATGAGGCCAAGGCTGTCTAACAGTTATCAGATACTTTCAGAGTTGTACCTCAGTGGGGCAGAAAGACAGCTGGAGCCTTTTTCTGACGTGTGCACATGCGAAGAACTGCCAGGAGAAGGGAACAGTTAAGGAACAAGGGCCGACTCGAGAGTAAAGGCACAGGTGGATGGTGACTGGCCCTTCCCATACAGAATAAAGAGGTATGAAGGGAGACTGGAGTTTTCAGGAGAAGAGACAATTAGTTCATGTAATTAGTGTGAAGATTTATTCATGACTCTCAGAGACTCCATGCTAAGTGCTTTCTTGTTCAGCGTTGCGTTTGGAAGATGTCAGCCTGGCAGCTCTCCAAGCCTGATAAGGTCTGTGGTTGTAAATTCACCCTTGAAAGACTGTTTGCTGGGACTTTAATGGATGTGAATGAGAGGAATTCACATTAGTTTAATAAAAAGGGGTTTTGTTGGGACAAGGAGTCTGCTTTGTGATTTTGAGAAGCCTGGGTCAGAACAGTAATCTGATGCGCTTCACCAATGCCACACTGTTTGGTGAGTGTTGATGGGGTGGAATCCTGAGATTCTGATGCCTCAGCACCATTTTGGACAGTCTATTTTGGACAGTCTCCTTGTACTCATCAGGTATGGGGCCTATCACCCTGAACAGCAACTAACCAGACATTGTTAGTTCCACCCATAAGAAGCTGCTGTGTTATTCTGGGCACTTCTAACTGTTTTGTCACTCTGTGAGAATAGAGGTTCTATCTGGATGGATGAAGGCAAGCCTAGGTCTTTCATCCAAGAGACTGCAAAATTGATAGTCCTTTCTCCAAGAAAGCATAATGGGTTTCACTCTTGTCAATATAGGGCCAAGGTTTAAGGGCATAACAGTTTAAAAGGCGGAAGTAGTAGAATGTAGCAGATTTTGTTAAACAGCTCCCTTTCTTTTTAGTGTACATCATACTAAGACATTCCTGATTCATTTCATTTCACCAAACAGCCAAAGATTCCAAACTACAATAAATAACTACTAAATAGAATGCATATTTAACATAAACAAAGGGGATATAAATAAAATACAGCACAACAAGCTGGGAGCAATCATTTTGAGAATTCACTATTTTTAATCCCCAAACAATATTTAGAAGCCAATAGAAGAAAGAAAGTAGAACTAGAAGAGAAAATGAAAAGGTCAGTTATAGAGGGAACAAGGTAAAATCTTCTCCTGAAATGGTCATTTTTATTAATTTGTGGGTTAAAAATGACTAGGAATGCAGGATGATAAAGAAATTACTGGGATCTTTTTAAAAAATCTCTCTCTTGGGAGATTTTTCATGGGGTTCATTTTTCTGCTGTCGAAAGTAGGGGAGACCAAAAAGAAACTGTGCATGTTTTGGATGGAAATAGTCAAAAATATGAAGAATTATTTGTCTATTTTCTTCTGTCTGTTTTAATGCACTAAATTTAATGCAAAAGAGACCACATACTTGTCGCATGTATTGATTGATTTTTACTATTAAGTAATGGGATGCAATAAATATTCAAACAGGAAGACTCCTCCCCGCCCCCCGCCCCCACCAGCCCAAAAAAGCCTCACCAAAAATCTCTTTTTACTCCTGATTAAGCTGAATTGGCTTTTTAAAAGGACTTGTTCTCCCCTTCCTCTCTTCTTTTTTGATCAATTTTAACAATAATGATCAATATTTTGTAAAAAGGCCTTGGAAGTGGGAAGCTACAAAATTCCCTGGAGTGTTCCTGCTGAATATTCCCAGAGTGTTTTTTTGACATTTTTCAAGTATTGGGGTTCAGGCTGTTCATTTTTCCTTAATCTCAGTTGGCTGTAGGTCCTGAGAGCAATGACTGAAGGAAATTTCTTGATTGTCTTCTGACCAAAAATCCAAAAGTAATTATATCATTAGAGTAACACTGGCGGGGGAGGGGGGAGGCAGGTTTTTCTTTACAGTATTCAGATTTCCTGCCCATTTGTTGCTTAATTGTTTGATTAAGTATAACTACACCTTCTATAAATTCAGCTACCTTATTTCCCAAGTAGTTAATTTGTTGCTCACATTAAAAGAAAAATCCTTTATTATTTACCCATTCTGTTTTATTTAAAACTCTCTATCAATGATCTTCTGAAATTTTCCATCAAGTCTGCAGGTAGAGAACCTGGGTGGAAGGTGTCTCCCAATTTATCAAGCAGAAGGAGAAATTTACTATCACTGGAAGCAGTCTTGTCAGTGGTGACAATACTACCACTTCTGAAAGTTCAACTTGGATTGAGCGCCTCCCTGAAGCAAAGGTGGTTTTTCAAAAGACAGCTGGACCTTATTTGTTTTTCCTTGAAGACTTTTTGCTTCTCATCCAAGAAGCTTCTTCAGTTCTAACTGAATGGTGGAGAATGGAAGAATTTATATATCTTGTCATCATCTGGTCATTAGGACTCTTTCTGAGAATCATTGAGGCCACTTGGAGGTTTATCTGTGTCCTCAGAGACATCTGGAATGGTGCAAATGGGTGTAGAACCTTCTTGGAATTGCTGAGGGGGCAGATAAACCACCAAGTGGCCTCAATGACTCTCAGAAAGAGTACAACCAACCAAATGACTGCAAGGAATATAAATCCTTCCATTCTTTACTATTCAGTCAGAACTGAAGAAGCTTCTTGGATGAGAAGCAAAATGTCTTTAAGAAAAACAAAGTAAGTCCAGTTGCCTTTTGAAAAAGTACCTTTGGGACACCAGGACCTGGATGACTGAGAATCTCCGTAGACATTTGTTCTTTTGTGAAGTTTATCCTTCCAATTTGAATTGAAATATGGAAGCCAGAGAGGCTGCAGTACTGGAGAACTGATTGTGGAATGCAAGAATATCACATTGTACCCTGAGAAATATTCTAAAAATCTCTTTTCCTCTTTTCTAAACAAAATATTTTCATTATACGCAATAAAGAGAATTTCCTTCCCAGCATTGGTTAGTCCCTGTGTTCAATCTATTCAGTGACTTCTTTTGTTGCACCTTTAGATATGTTTCAGAAAAATCCTTACCTAAAATCTTCTGAAGCCAATGCAAGGACAAGCAAATCAAAATGGGCCAGATGGAAAAGATTTTCTTATGTCCTATATCAAGCTCTGAATCAGAAGAAGTCTGGTAGTACCATTTCTGATGGATACATTTGGTTTGTTTTTAGAAAGGAGAGACAGACTTGAATTGTGAACAAACAGCTCTTTTTATTAATCAGACAGACACTCC
>JAEANM010017130.1:0-13047 GCA_017656035.1 Myanophis thanlyinensis
TATGTTTGTTTTGTTTTTGTTTGTTTTGTGTGTTTGAAAAAATAAATAAATTGAAAAAAAAAAAGAAACCATTGGTTGGTGGTTACATGAATGGATGGTTAGGTAGAAACCGACAGCTGTTCACAACATCATGAACTCAGGTTAAAAATAATGAAAAAATACTTATGAACAAATCTGACCTTACTTGTAGATGAGGTTTGACAGGTTTTAATGAGATTGCCTAATTATGAGTTATGAACCAATATAAAATAAGGAATATTAAAAATACGTAAAGTTACAATATTTTATATGTTCAAATATAAATTATTTCTCAGTATTTTGTCATTGTTAAATATCCTTTTTGGATTGTAATCTTCCCCCCTCTCCCTATTTTTTTAAAATAGTAACTCCAAGAGAGTCGCTATAATGTGACAGCAGCTGCAAAATAATGAGAAAAATGATTGTTTTTCCTTTTGATAAAGCAATCTGCACTCAGTTGTGTGTGTTCCCTGACTTCTGGGCAGAATGATTAATGCATTAATTAGTATATGGCAAAGTTTTGCATTAGTACTATTTGTCTTGTTAAATGCTTAAACATTTTGATCCTCTCTTTGGGGAGGCTGGTATATATACTCTGGCATAAACTGTGCAACAGAGTGTGCTTTTCACTTGAAGAGATTGAGATAGTCTATTGGCTGTATAGGACTTATCTTATCCCCCACCCCTTTTCTTCCTATACTATAATTTGGCTATATTGTTCAGCAACACTTCACATTATGGGTTACATTACAACTATAACATTATCAGATTTCCAGCAATACTGTGTTTGCTGGCAGATAGAGCAAAGCTCACGATAAGGAAAGGACAACAATCCTTTTCTTGGTCTTTCAGTTTCCTGAATCACTAAGGAATTTTCCTGGGTTACTGGTGGTACCATTTGTGATGCCAAATTGATTAAAAGAAATTGTTAATAGAATAACAGAGTTGGAAGTGACCTTTGACACTTTCCACTCCAATTTTTCCTGCTCAAGCAGGAGTCCCTATACCGTTTCAGACAAATGGCTATTTCGCTCCCCTCATTTTTTTTTTTTTTGGCAAGGTTGATTAGTCATAGACAAAAAGGGGAAAAAAAGGTAAGTACTCTACCAACTGGGTCCTATATGGTTAATTGGAGGGCAGCATCATACACTTTGGCTTTAATTTTAAACAAAATTTGAAGAGCATAATGCTAAAGATGAAAAACAAAACCATACCCATTTACACAAACGTCTGGAGTCCACACAAGATTCACTCACATTCTTTAAAAATAAAAAAATGATGAACTACTCCAATGTTTCATTTGCTCAACTGTCCAATTAAAAATAAAAAGATAAAGCGGTGTTTGGAGGCTACAGGTTAGTGATGGCGAACCCTTTACAGACCGAGTGCCCAAACTGCAAGTTTCTCTTTCTTGCCTGCATGAGCTTCCCTCTGTGCAACCCACCGACCCTCCTGACCCATTACAACTCACAGTGAAAAGTTTATGATAAAATTCAAACTTTTTTAAAAAATGTCTGTTCCTTTGGAGCAAGAGTTTTATCTGGAATTTTATCATATGCAAATGTCAGCAAACCAAGAACAAAGAGAACCTGGTTTGATTAAATCATTTTTTTTTATAAGCAAGAATTCAAGATCTCATAGGCTTGGCATATCATTTTCAATAAGAGAAATATTTATGACTACATATGGTGTAGTTTTGTGAACAAAGTGGATCAATTCATTGTTTTATTCCATTTAAGCTACTCAATTATCAGATGAAACAAAGGCTCTGTTTTTGCTTCTGACTTCAAATTTCTAGCATGGCTTCAAGGATACAAGTTCAGAAGTATTTTAGAAAAGAAAGAATAAGTATCCAATGCATTCAACTCTAGAGCCAATGTTGGAAGAAAGAACAGTTCCCTTCTTTCATCTCACCTTTTTTTAAAAACTTTCCCACTTTGATTCCCTATCACCAACCCCATAACAGTTACAGGGAATTAACTGTGTCAGCTTTTGGACTGTTAGGGTTTTAGAATCTTAATTAGTGTGTCTTAGGGGAGTATCACAGTGGCACACATCATTTCTAATGTCATAACCATACAACAGATGCCAACAGGAAAGCCTCCTGTAATAGATATCAAGGCCAATAAGAGATATCAAGGTCAGGTAGCATCATACATCCCTTCAGACTCCATCTAGAAAATAGTTGACACTTTATTAACATCACAAATACTTGTTAAAATGGGCATGTGTTTATTTTAGATATTCAACAGTTAAATCGCAGCATATGTTAATAGATCCTATTTACAGCTATGTTTTCCTGGCTTTAAACATATTTAAGAAATCAGGCTTTGAAGCTGTCAGCCACACATTCAGCAGCACAGTTCAGTCCTGTTACCATTTGTTAAAGTTAGATAAGCAGCAATGGAAAGATTGTTTTGAACATTTCTTGACTGACTGGCTTAAAAAAAATTATTATCTGACATCAATTTCTTGAATGGATGTCTGCAAGCAAAATAAGAACAAATGAATAATTATGCCCAAAGACTCTGAGCCACATCTAGCAGCTTCGTTGACAAATAGATGTTAGAAAGCCCCTGCAATTTGCAGAGACTGAGAAACTGACTACAATTACTCAGCCATGTGTGGTTTGTTTGTTTGTTTGTTTCTTAAGGAGCAGATCATCCTTTAGAATTCCAAATGCCCTCAATTGAAAGAAAGCCAGTAACTTTTTTGCAGATTCATAATAAATATGCAAACTGAACATTAAAAATGTCAATAAATCAACTGAAGGTGTGCTTTGATAGCATGTTTTGGTATAGCATGTGTTGGAAGAAATATCTATGTGGTTCAGTTCCAAGTGGGGAAAAAGACACTGGAAACATGGAGGCTGCTTGGAAGGATGGTTTATTGGTCAAGCAAGCTTGAAGTCCTGGGCGAAAAGGGCTGAGATGCTGAGAGCCCCTGGGTTTTATGCCCTCTGTTGTAGTTTGAATTTGGGCTTGTGTTCTGATTGGTTGTCAGACTCCCATGGTGCCATGCAAGGGTAACTTTATAGGTTGTCTTTTGAGTCCCAAGCTTGGTTGAATCTTACTGATTGATATAATCTTCCAAGGGGCCATGTGGAGAGTTGGGCAATCCTATCTTTGGGCTAAGAAGCTTTTAAATTGCAAATAAAGCTAGCTCAGTCTATTGCCTTCCAAATAAGGATCTTCTGGTGGGGGCAGGGGGCTAGGGCTGAATTTCTGTTTTAAGATTTTGTTTTTCTATTTCTCTTTTAGGGGAAATATTCTGCCTTTTAACGTTTTCATTTTTCAGGGAGAGGAGTAGGTGTTAACTTCCAAGACATGTTTGTCTCTCTATGTCTTGCAAAGCACTATAGAAAAGAAAGATATGAAATGTAGTAGAAAACATTAATTCATCCAATAGGAAGTAATCTGAATATTTTAAAGATTCCTATCTATTTCATAGATTTCCTTTTTTAAAAAAAATGAAGATAAGTTAGATGCTAGAGTTTAAGAAATAGTCTGATAGAGAATGGGGTTATGGCAGCAGCTGGATCTGTGAGAACCAGTCCTATCATTAGGCAGATTTATTTTACAGACTCACTAGGCAGCAACTACTAAAGACTGGAAAGCAGGTAAGACATCCTATGCCTCCAAGGTAGCCAGTAATACTAGGTGCAATGAAGAATTCTAGGATTTAGGATTAAACCAGTGCATTCCGTCTATGGAAAGTGAGAATGTTTTGGTTTTTTGTTTCCCTGAAGCAATAAAATGTCTAGATTCAGATATACCACAAAGAGGAAGTGAAACTCCGTGGTTCAGTTTTATGCAACCATGGAAGTCTGAAGAACATTAAGGACTAGTCTAAAATTGAAACAGGATTATTTCACTAGTTGAAAAATAGAGCAAAATCAGAACATAAGTGAAGCATCCATTAAAGGTAGAATAATAATGAGCAATCCTGCAGAACTGCCAAACAGGGTATAGGAAAATAATAATGGCAAAGCTGCTCCAAAAGGAGAAATCACTTGGGATGGACAGCAGCAGGTACTGCTGAGTCAAGATCTTGGTGTTACTAGATTTTGTGACAACCAAGAGGAACACAAAAGGTAATATTAATTAGATTCGATAATGTGACCATCTGCCACTCAAAAAAAAAGAAGAAGCTAAAATACATTTAAGTACATCTAAGCCAGTGGTGGCAAACCTTTTACTTACTGAGTGCCAAAAAGTACATGCTTTGTGTGTGCCATCCACACTTGTGTGTGACTCCTCCATGTGTGCTGCATGTGGAACTGCACCATCTGTGCATGCATGCAGCTTTTGCATATGCAATGCATGTGTGCTGCATGCAGGCACTCAGGCACACATGAGCAATTGCATGTGTATGCGCAGGAGAGCTCCAGATGGATTTCCTGCTGCAATTGTGTGCATGAACAGCAGAGGCCCAAAGACCAGCTGGGTCTCTGCAATTGTGCATGCGTGCATGTGCAATCACAGGTGCCTGCTCAGCTGGAGGTAAGTTGGCCAACAGCTTGTGTGCCCAGGAAGATGGCTCTGCGTGCCACCTGTGGCATCACGGATCTAAGCAGTATGTTGCAGTTATCTAACATTTCAGTAAACTCTGAACAGTATCTTGGTTCTTCATATAATTTACAGTGAGCAAATAGATTAGAGGCCATTCACACTGATTCCTAATTAGTTATATCATTTCTTGGGCAATGATACAGAAAGAATTGTTTAAGAAAAGAGGAGTCTTTGGGGTGGAATATAATTTTTTATTGATGTCTAAGCCAATTTTGCTCTCCCTGTTCTAAACATCACTGATTCCTCTTCAGGGAAGGATAGACTCATTTCATAACTTTCCTTTCAGAAGCTATAGGGACAGGTTCTTCCAGACAATGGAAGAAAAAATAGAAAACCCAGAATGAAAAATGCTGTAGAATATTTTTCAAAGAAAAAAAAAGTGCTGGAAAAAAGAAGTAAAAAAAGACAATTCAGAAGAAGTGGCCATTCATCTTATCTGCTTCAGGTTTGTTAAGGGTCTCATCTTCCCAAGCTCTTTTATGAACTTGGAATATATTATGTCATATTCAGCACATGTATCTCTTTCTCCTTTTAGTCTATCAATTCAACTCAGTCGATTCATGATTATCAGACTTTAAATCACTACCCTTTTCTGCCACAGTATACCTCCTGTCTTTACTTGTCAATGCCCCCATGATCAGACATTTGCCAAGTGGGTTTAATGTCTTAGTAAGCATTACAGAAAGATATTGCCCATGAAAAACAAGTTCCTATAATAATATTGGCACCAGGAGAAAAGCTGTGTAGAACTTCCAGTTTAATTCCAGCTGACTGCAGAGCAGCACTCTCCCAAATAAGTTCTATAAGTTCTATAAGTATAGGAGTGACCTCCACAATCTCCCATTTGTGACTGTTCCCAAAACCTCCTGAAATTCAACACAAAATAAATCTGTTACTTTCACATGAAACCTATGTTCTCATGTAAAGGTCATGTTTTCTTTAACCATAAAGTGTTTACACTAAGCTACCCTGATGTTGGGAAAGAGTGAAGGCAAAAGGAGAAGGGGACAGCAGAGGATGAGATGGTTAGATCATGTCATCGATGGCAGTGGGTACGAGTCTGAACAGACTCCAGGACACAGTGAAGGACGGTGGCTTGGCATGCTATGGTCTATGATGGGGTGTCAAACTCAAGACCTGTGGGCTGGATGTGGCAGGGTGCTTAAATCTGGCCTAGGAGGCTGGTCTGGAAGTAGCAAACGTCCAACCCATGGTGTCTCTGGCAGCCAAAATGGGGCACGGGGTCCCCAGCAAGGTGCTTTTAATCAGCAAGATGCTGCAGGAGACTGGCTGGAGGCTGAAAACACAGCCATGTGCAGCTCCCTGTGCCCCATTTTTACCAGCAAAGTGCTGCAGGAGGCCATCTAGACAAAAAATGGGGGGCAGGGGACCACATGTGACCCTCCCAAACCTCATTTTGGCCATCAGGGTATTGCAGGAGGTGTCCATCCTATCCCATCGCCCCCACCAGGTCATGGAGGAGAACTACACTGCTGATCCAGCCCTCAAAGAAATCCAGTTTGATACCTCTGGTCTATGGGATGGCGAAGAGTCTGACATGACAGTGACTGAACAACAAGTTATGGTTTATATACAAAAGTGACTTGATTTGTGATTACTAACCCAAGAATGATCCACATTTTAAGTTAGCACGAGGTATGAAACAATATAAAAATGAAGTACAGGTAATCTTCAACTGATGATCACAATTGACTCCAAAATTTCTGTTGCTAAGTGAGACAGTTAAGTGAATTTTGCCCATTTTATTACCTTTCTTGCCACATTTGTTCAGTGAATCACTGAAGTTAAATTAATAAAACATCTGTTAAGTGAATTTAGCTTTCCCATTTACTTTGCTTGTGAGAAGGTCACAAAAGGTGATCATATGACCCTGGGACACTGCAACAATCAAAAATATGTGTCAGTTGTCAAGCATTCAATTCTTAATCACAGGTGTCAACCCTGGAACCATCTTGGAACATCTTCAAGGTTGCCACAGTGAGAGCTGTGGGAAAGGGAGGGGGGAGTAGAGACAGCTAGGGGGATATGTAGCCAAAATAACATTCATTCTTCTTGGAACCAAGGACACTCTCGCCAGCACCTGGAGGGGCATGGATGGGAGCTGTCCAGATTTTGGATTGTGATCTGATTTGGGCATGTGATAGTCGTATGTAATAGGGGAGGAAAACTCTGGATTTTGAAATGGGGGAAGGGGGAACCCAGGGAGTTTTAGAGTTGGGTTTTCATCAGCTGTGCCAATATAACATGCTTAATAAATCTATACTTTGAAGAAGCCTCTGGACTTGGAGTTTTGATTTCATCTGGCCTGTTACTTTGAACTCTGACAACAGGACCATGGGAATGCTACAGTGCTAGTGAATGTGAAAAATGGTCATAAGTCACTTTTTTTCAGTGCAGTTGTCACTTTGAACAGTCACTAAACAAACTATTGCAAGTCAAGAACTACCTGTACTTGTTTATAATGCTTTTTTATTGTTAAATGCAGTATATTTTAGATAGGATATTGCCATATGAAGACTTGAGGGGCAGACAACTGACCCAAGTCTACTAATATAACATATATCTCCTGATCTTTTTAGCAAATTCCCTGGAATATTATCTGTGATCAGCCATATATTTACCAATCTTGACTTCAGTGCCACTGCTTGTAAATCTTCAAACACTTTCTGATTACAGAGAGGCAAAGTTCAGACTGGCACTGAAGAATTTCTTCACATCTACTGTTTGTGTTGCTGTCTACAATTCAAAAGTGCTTACTTTGACAGATTGTATTGTGAAAAAGTGATTGATGAAAGCAAACACAACGTATCAAAATATGACTTACAACTGCAAATGCTGAGAATGGGGGTGGGGAGAAAATAGGTTCCTTTTCTTGCTAGTATTTATCATTAAAATTCAGTGCTGAGAGACAGCATTATTTATAGCTACCTATTCTAAAATTACTGGCTGCTCACAATCTGTGTTTTCATTTCTCTGGAAGTTGTTGTTAAATAAAAAAACCTGTTAATTCTTTAGATCTGTTCTTTACAAAGAACTTAGAACCAAAGAGACATAGTTAGCCACCATAGTTAGTCATCTGCAGTCTCTACTGATTTTAAATCATTTTAGTCTGATTCTTAATTGTTTTTTCAAGTAATGCTTAACACTGCTTTAGTTTTTTTTATATTTTCCAATACGTTTTTTTTTTCTGAAATAGCAGACCATTGTTTGTAGGAGCTGTCGGGGTCTCCAATTATTATTGTTCATATATCACACAAGTGAATAAGCAGTTTATATTACATATAAAATAAGTATGAGGTCTTTTTTTCACATCATCATGTACTTTCACTATAGATTGTTGCTCATACTTTACATAAAGTGAATGTAGGTGGAAAAAGCACAGCACAGCATACACAATGTATCATTAAAAAAATCTGCATAATACCAGTGCTTTCAAGAATCAATAAGAAACATTCTTTTTGTAAACATCCATGTCAAAATAATAATTTTCATTTTTCAACAAACAACTGACAGAAATATATGAAGGGTAATCCTAGAGGCACGAAAGTGTACCTACTCACAATATTTTCAAGCCTCTACCATGGCTATACCATAATTACATTTTCAAGGTATTTCTGTCTGTGAAGATTCTCAATCATTCATGGTCATGGTTGCCCAAAGGTGCTTTTTCAAGAGGAAACTGGACTTTTTGGTTTTTCTTTGAAGACATTTTAGAGCTGAATAAGCTTCTTGGATGAGAAGCAAAATGTCTTCAAAAGAAAAAAAAACCCCAGAAAGTTCAGTTGCCTCTTGAAAAAGCACCTTTGGGGTGCCTATATTTCTGCTTCTTAGTCACATCCTATTTTGATTCATTATTTTATCCAATACTAAAACCATGATCTTGTAACTATGTGAATGATTTCAGGCTTTCAATAATGTGTGTGTCAGATTAAAAATTCTATTATTAATGAATAATGTGTGTGTGTACTGTTGAATTAATATTAACTCCTGTAGACTACCTGGATAAGTCTGCAGTTTTCTTGACAAGATTTTCAAAAATAGTTTTCTATTGCTTGCCTCCTAGGTCAGGTTACTCTGAGGTTACCCAGCTGACTCTGTGTCTAAGATAGAACTAGAATTCTAGCCTGATGTTTTAACCATTACATTAAACTGGATCTCAGTTGTTGAGTATTCATTTTTATCCTGCAGAGCAAAGTATTCTAAGAGGAGGCTAGAAAATTCCTTTGAAATTAATAAAAGCCTGATCAACAACAGTCATAACTTTTTATTTTTCTTTGCTAGTACCTCTCACAAGATCTGGCAAATAATGGGGCTTTTTTCATGATGGAACCTTTCAATTATAAGTAATTCTGTACTGTGTGATTTAATTCAAAATGCCATGCAAACAAAACTGGAGATAGTAATCTATTTAATAAAGAATTGAGATAGATAAGGCAGTTCAGGAATGCCAGATCAATTGTAAAACATAATTGTATTGGTCATTGTTCAATTCTAGTTTTCTAAGAAAGGGATTTAATGGTAATGTGTATTCATGTAGTGTAAACTTGTATCAAAACTTGCCTATTAGTGTAGTGTATATTATTTTTTTATTCTACTTTTCTGTTGTACTTATAAACCATGACTTTGTAAGTATAGACATGAACTACTCCATAATCTGAAAAAAGTAGAAACTAAACCCATAGGGCCCTACGAGAAGCTTCTAATATGAAATAATTGTATTCTGTGAGATTAAAGTATGGGATATTCTCTGTATGAATGTGGAAAAAAGAAATCCATCTTACATATTCTATGGTGCTTATGATGTCCTTCAACATGTATGGAGGAAGACCTCATGCTGGCAAAAGAAAATGCTGTTGATGTGGCCCACTACTGGATGAATGTCATTTAGTTTTACCCTATTTATTTTACATACTTTTTACATGGCTATATACTATATCTATGACCTATTTTTAAGTGTTGAATATTATATATCTATAATTTTAAGGTGCTTCTGACACAAATAAAGACAGAATGGGAAATCTTGATCTTGAGAACCAAGTGTTGCTAAAAACAGACATATTGCTGAACCTGTAACCTGACAAGAACATCTGTTAAACACAACTGAAAAGTTAACCTTAAATTCTCTGTTGATTTTCAACCAGCATCTGACAATTACCAATTCATATTAATGGACTATACTTTTGTACAAAGGAAATTTGAAATACTGTGTCTCCCTAACCCCATAATAGACTCTCAGTCCACCAACTGCAACCTCTTGCTTGTAGGAGAAGAAAAGCACCAGGGAATAAAAAAAAAAGGGGGGGGGGTGGCTTCTATTTCTCAGCACTTCAAGACTCTTTCCATATTCTTAGACAGCCATCAATCAAAACCCAATTGCACAACAGTCTTGACATTTTGCCAATAACCTTTTGGCTTTAACTCAAGAGGCAGTTGACAGAATCAGAGCAGCTGCTACACTACACTAGTTTCACTTGGTTCCTTCACGCCAAAGTTAAAATAAGTGAAGCAAATAGTTAAAATGAAGCTTGGCTGTGACTGAAATACAAAGTCTGTTCTTATATCTGAACTATGCAATTAAGTTATACCTACTAGTTATACCTACTATATATACTAGTCCAGCCTTTCTATCCAAATGTGCTGTAACTGTAATTTAAGAATATATATTCCCAACTGCCAGTTTTGGGAAGGCTATGCTAAACAAAGATGGATTAGTTATTTATTAAAACAGGATATGTTAAAGAAATACTGCAATATTGTAAAATACCTCAATAAAGATTCTTATTTAAATAAACATTTATCATTCACACATCACTATATACAGTTTTTGAGCTACACTTTGGAAAGAGTGTATTTTTATTAGTACTGTATATAAAATACCTGCTACTATTATGTCAGTCTTCAAGAGACTCTAAAGACTTTTATATGCCACAACAAAGTTCTAAATTTACTGCATGCTACAAAGACATACCAAGAAATCAAACATCAGGGGAACATTTCCATTTCAACATGTTTTTTTTAAAAAATGCATTGTCTAACAATAATTGAAAACCCAAATAACTTATTTAGTCTTTAACAACAACTAAAGCTTACTCACACTGAAGAACTATGTACCTGATGTACAATAAACTTAATAATAAAAAACAATTTGCTTACCTTTTCTTGTGACTTCAGTCCTTCTTGATTCCTAAAAGGAAAATTATATACATATGTATTTTATTATATATTCTGCTTAAAAACATGGGCAATTTTTGACGATCACTTCAAAATATATTTGTAATTAAAGTTTATAATTGGTACATATTAATATTACTTATATGATTTGATTTAGATGGCTACCCATCTCATTAAAATGGCTGGGCAGTAGATAAGAGTTAAAAATAAGAATCTAGAGTAAGGAAAATGGAAATAGATACACAGCAGAAAGAACGAAAAAGAAAAAAAAAACAGAAGGAAAGCAAGGATAACCATCAGCAATAAATTAACAACTCACAGGTTCACATAAGTTCTTATCTCCTATACCTGTGAGAACAATCAGATAGGTGAGAACAATCAGATAGGTGCTACCTGATCTACCAATTAGATAGGTGTTATCTAATCTCAGTGGAAATAGTGATTCAAAAGACAAGTGCAACAATGCAAGACACTATTCTGGGTTCTGCTAAATGATGTACTTTAATAGATGGAAGTCAGGGCATACCTCTCCTGCCAGTCCTGATGGGGGTAGGTGGAGAAAATCAGAGAAAGATGATTCTTCAGATATCCTAACCCCATGTCATATTGGTTATAAACTTGAAAGTTTTTTTGATAGCTCTTGCTCCTGCCTTATATTTTTTGAATATTTAGTAATGGTTTCAGTAAAATATAACCATAGGTAAAACATTAATAAAAGTTGTTGAATATATGTAACATAATTTGTCTCAATATTTCAATACTAAGTGAAGCAGATATGTAAGTTCTTGAATAATAAAGTCTCCTACTATGTGCAGAACATGTAACAGGTCTGTAATGATGGCATTAGAAAATGATACAAAGCACCGATCTGAATATCTGGACCCACAAAGCATTAAACTGAAAAGAACAGCTATGTTATATTTTCTGCACAGCTCCTTAGCTGTAACACTTTCCAGAATGTTAAAATGTTGATTTATTCTGCATTCTATAAAAAAATTAAACTGAAAGCAATTACAATAATCACAAACTTTCACCATCATTCTAATTGTTACTATTGATTCTAATACAGATATAATCTGCTTACAAATTGAGCCTAATATGCTACCCCAAATTTAAAATGATTAGAGAATTCTGGATATAAATGCTACCAGTTTGTTGTCAAGTAAACTTGTAAATCAAGTAATAACGTGACACTTAAGCAGATAAAAGTCATTATTACATTATTTTCATTTATAACCCCCAAATTTTCAAAAAGTTATCCACAATTGTTTTAGTTTCTGCTGGCTTGAAATGAATAAAAATACTTTACCCAGAGAATCTGAGTGCTTTGAATTTTTTTTTTTTTAAATATCTTATTCTTAGCTATTGGCTTTACAGCAAGAGAAAAATCTCCTTTCTACACAAATGGGGAAAACAATTCCAGGGCCTGGCATCTTACCCATCTGTCAATTTCACCCTAGCTAATTTTAGATAGCCTACTGAGAATAACTTGCAAAGCCATCAAGCTTCTGTTTCTCTCATAGGGCTTGAAGTTCAGAACTCAGGGGGACAGATAGGACAAAATAAAAATTTAATACAAACATACATACATAAAGATATCTCCAATGTAATAATGGAGACACAGTATCTTACAATTGTCTCTACAACCTAGCTTTACGGCAGTTTCAAACATTCTCCAACAATATTAATACTGTGAGAACAGACATGTTTATATACAAGAGTGTCCATTTACAAAAATCAGCTGAAGAACTAAATGTATTGACTATTGACTACACAGTCTTATTCTTACAACCACCTGATCATTCTTAACCTACATTGTAATTATCATTAGCCACTTAGCAATGACAGTTATTACAAGAACAAAGTGTTAAAGAAAACAGTAGAAGGTAAGTATGTTAAGTTGTTCTAAAACGCCACTGTTGTGCTCAGAGATTCACAATTCAGCACTTCTGGATTTTTCCCTAATGCAAAGAAGTGCTAATGTTATGGTAGATATTTAGAACTGATTAATCATTTACTTCTCACATATACTATATCACTAAAATGGTTTAAGATAGAGAATAAAATAAATTAAAACTTCAGGTTTACCTCATTCCCAAGACTGCTTATATAAAAATAAAGTAGAAAGTAGATCTTCAGCCCTGTATAATGGTTGTTTAGCTTGTTTTATTGCCTTTCATAATGTCTATTGCAGGGGTCTGCAACCTTTAAGACATAAAGAGCCACTTGGACCCGTTTCCGAAGGGAAAAAAAAACCTGGGAGCCG
>JAEANM010017131.1:0-13047 GCA_017656035.1 Myanophis thanlyinensis
TATTATTATCTTTTATTCCTTAAACATGAAATTCAGTCAACTGAACATTTAAAAATGTATAAAAATATTATTATATTCTTATTCTTATTCTTATTCTTTATTAAGACTAAGGATGCGGTGACGTGATATCCCCTTTAAGTAATGTGTGCTATTGTCCAACCAATTGTATAACTTGCTCTTCGTTTGAAATATAAAACTCGTTGTGTCTCATGAATTGGCCAGATTAGGCATAGTGTCAGATACACAAACACATCTCCAATGTCTTTTGCTTTCACTAAAAATAGCTATTAAGGTTGGTAAGGGACATTTGGACACTCTCCTTCACCCCTCTCCCCACCATAAGTCCCCAATTCACCCTCTTCACTACTATTTAATTTGGGAGACTGTTCTGCTAACCCATTCATTCACAATAATTAATTAAGAAATAGCTGAGAAAGTACTTGGAAGATACCTGTAAAGTTGAGAAGGCATTAAAAATAAAAATTAGAACAGGGAGAAGCTCTTCCCCCCCCTCCCTCCTTTTTGTTAGGGCCTGCTAGAAATCATCTTTGTGTTGAAATAGTAAAGTCTTGCATTATTAAAATCCAAGTAAAGGGTTAATTGCACAGTTCCTTATAAGGACATCTAGCCAGGAAGTAAAGAGGAGAGAGGGAAAAAGATAACACAAAGACAGAGTGGAAATTGTAAGAAAAGATGAGACAATTAGTAGGCATTAAAGAGAAACATTGATGAGTCTTTTAGAAAACTGATTTGTCTGTAAATAAGTGCAGAGTTCAGCCTCTAAAACCTTTTACAGTGGTACCTTGAGATACAAAATTAATCCGTTCCAGGGTGGCCTTCGTATCCTGAACTTTTCATATCTCGAAGCAAGTTTGACATGTGAAATGCCTAATCCGTGCAATTAGGAAGGAATTAGGAAGAACTTGAGCCGGCAACCCAAGAGCGGCGGCGGTGTCAGCTTCAGCAGCGCTTCCTATTTCACCTCCTGCCGCTCCTAGCTGGCTCACTCTTTCGCTCTCCTCCCTCCTCCTTCTCATCCTCCTGACGGCGACTGGGCGAGGCGGGTGCGCCAGCTGAGCCAATCAGCGACCGCCGGCATGTCAAGTGTCGGTGTCCTCAACTGGAACTGGCTTCCCCCCCGTGGCCAGGCAGCTGCGGAGGGAATCCCCCTTGCTTGAGGGGGGGGGTTTCCTCCCAAGCTGTGCGCCCTGGCCAGGATGGATACAGAGGAGAAGCTGGCGTTAAGAGGAAAGAGAGACCAGGGATGGAAAAAGAGCTTTCCCCTATGTGATCTCACCAAGCTCTTTTTCCGTCCCTGGTCTCTTTTTCCTCTTAACGCCAGCTTCTCCTCTGTACCCTCCCCCTGCCTGGCTGCGTGGACGTCCAAGTGAGGTGAAGTGTCGGAGGAGGTGGTGGGGGTGGAGAATGGGAGGCCAGGATGGATACAGAGGAGAAGCTGGCGTTAAGAGAAAAGAGAGACCAGGGACGGAAAAAGAGCTTGGTGAGATCACATAGGGGAAAGCTCTTTTTCCGTCTCTGGACTCTCTTTCCTCGAGGGGGATACGTACCTCCACCAGCTGCCATTTGAAAATCTGCAGCAGCACCGGCTGGTGGACATACGTATCCCCCTCAAATGGGGTGGGGATTTTCAAACCTCCCCCATTTCGGCCGCCATTTGAAAATCTGCAGCAGCGCCGGCCAGCGGATGTACGTATCCCCCACCCCATTCGAGGGGGATATGTACATCCGCTGGCTGGCACTGCTGCAGATTTTCAAATGGCGGCCAGCGGAGGTACGTAAAACCATGGGGGTGGGGTGGTTAAACTCGTGCAGACAGTCCCTTGGAAGTTTTATTATTTCAATTTTCCAACCGCGAGGAATCTCCGCTTCCACCCAGGTGTGTACGACCCCCACATGTTGAGAAGAACAGGTGGGAAACGCGCTGTCAGGACAGGCAGGCAAAGTTTCTCCACCCGGTGAGAGAAAGAGTGAGAGAGTGATCTCTATGGAGATCCCAGGTTGCCACAGGAGCTGCCCTCCGCATGCAAAGTGGCAGAGCGGGCAGGCGGGCGACCGCCGGCTCTAACTGGCCATTCCCAACAGATGCGGGCGGCTTGAAAGTAATTAGAGCGCACGCTGAAGGGCCAGCAGACAAGGGCTGGTACGGCGTCGTCATGCGTTGATTGGCTACCGGCTATATAGGCTGGGATTGGAGGCCAGCGGGGTTGCATGAAGTCCTTGTCTGGCTCTGTTGGGTTTCCCTTGCCTGGACTTAAAGGAATCCTAAAGGAACACTTTTCGCTACAGGTGGGGAGGAGAGGAGCAGGGCAGCGGCGGGGTTATTGCAAGAAGAATGGGTAACTCGTCGCAAAGGGCCTTGGGGGGTTTCTCTCCTGAGGGGCGATGGGGAAGGGAAGGTCCAAGCACTCAGGGGGCATACGTCCGCCGGCCGGTACTGCTGCAGAAATGGGGGAGGTTTGAAAATCCCCACCCCATTCGAGGGGGATACGTACTGCTGCAGAAACATTTTTCATATCTTGGAATTTCTTTCGTATCCTGAAGCAAAATATTTTTCGAGAGACCCTTCGTATCTTGGAATTTTCGTAACGTGAAGCATTCATATCTCGAGGTACCACTCTATTTATGTAAACCACTGATCATTTGAGCAAATGAGAATGTAATAAAGTCCCTAAAATATGATTGTGCCAAGAAAAAAATAAGATAAGAAAGACTATTGGTATAAAGGCATCAGGTTTATCATTTCAGGATGATCACAGGGAGATTTTAAAATGTACAGATTCCCCAGTAATCTAAAAAGTGGTCCTTCATGATTGTACCCTAGTCCTAGAGGGTAAAACTAGTGAAACTGTTGATGAAACTTCCCTTCCTACAAATTCTACAACGCAGGCATGAATCTCTGAGCAGAGCCCAGATACTGTGATCATTATGAGAAAAGTCTTGCTGCCCCATCAAGAGGAACAACCCATCCACCACTATGGCAACCAGAGGCCTTGAGAAGCACATTGGCCAATGCTGTAGCCACCTCCTTTTACTCTCAGCAGATTGCACATAGACGTGCATTGGCTCCATTCTAATTCTGGAGCAACTGCAGAATTAGATTTAGATTAGATTTAGGTTGTGGATTTATCCTGACATCTAATGCTCTAATGCAGGAAGCCACAACCTCAAACCAAGTAATAAATGCCAGAAAATAGCGGTACCTGGTAGCTGTCCAAGCACAGCAGCAATATTTGTCATAGAGATATAAAGGAACTCTACCTTAGCATCTGGTTTCAGAGAGACACATGATCTGTCTTAGATGCCCTTTGAAGTTGCCCCATGGGGATGCATTTCCAGGGGCTTCTACAGCACAGCCAACTATCTATATGAAGATAATGAGCTTCTGCTCAGTTATGTAGTGTTTAAGGCACAGCCTTTGGAACTCAGCTTTGTGCTTAGCGATACTTTAATTTTGTGCATGGTTGCATTGGAATATCCTGCCATCTAGTGGGGAAAAGGGAAAGTAAACAGCGGGACATAAATAAGCATTTTCCCCCTCCTTTGCTCTGTATATGTCTTACGTTTTCTCTGCATCTCCAAATTTAATTGAGCTTTTAGTTGGTTATGAGCCTATTATGCTTATATATGACATGCAGCTGGATGGAAAAAAAGTGCAGTTTCATCTAAAATGTATAAACACACTTCAAATTTATGTTGGAAATGTGAACAGCAAGAGAAGGGCTACTTCATCATGTTTGGTGGATGTCTAAAAAAGCGAAAATATTTTGGATACAAATACATACATTGATTCAGAAGTTTTTAAAGATTAATATACAATTAATCAGAGTTACCATGTGGTAAGATGGGTGGGTCAATAATTTTTTTTAAGTAACTAAATCAGAACCACAGGTTTTTCTTCTGGCATTGATAGACAAAACTATTGGAAAAAAGTTATGGAACTTTGATTTTAAAGAATGATAACTACAGTTAGATTATTGTATGCACAAAGATGGAAAGATTCAGTGTTACTCACAATGAAGGAATGGTTGGTGAAGATGATGGAACATGCTAACAGGCTGAATTAATTTATTTGATTGGAGAAAAGACAATCTCTATTTTTATTGTAACTATTTTTATTAACCCCTGATAGACTTTTTGCATGGAACAGAAAAACCCCCATATAATTTATGGTTCTGATGATTAGCCAGACTAGATTACGTATAGAAAAGTTATGTTGTAACCATAGAGGAAGAGATAAATTTTCAAATAAAACTGCTGTAAAGAAGATTGGAAATCTTTTTTTCTTTCTATTTTCCTATTTGTACTTTTAGTTCTCTGGTTTGTTTTTTCTTCTTTGCTTTTTTATTATATTATTTTTAATTTTGTTTCTTAAAGTCATTCACATACCCATTAAATTTAGTTTTGTTTTACTTGAACTTTCACACAAAGAGCCTAAAAACTCCCCCATGGTAGCACTACCACACAGAGCAGGAGTGTCAAACTCAAAGGCCTGCAGCCTGGATCTGGTCCATGGGCCACTTAAATCTGGATCTGGCCCAGAAATATCAAAGGACTGGCCTGCGGCCCCTGCACAGCCCATTTTCAACCTCCCTGGCTCCCAGCAGCACTCTGCCGCCAAAATCGGGCCTTGCGGAAGCCTCACGTGGCCTTGGCATGGCCTGTTTTAGGCCATCAGAATGCTTCTGGAGGCCGGGCTGTGCAGAGGTCGCCCTGGCCCTCTGCGCAGCCGGCTGAGTGCTGCAGGAGGATTAGATTGGACTGGATTACAATGATGTGGCCTGAAGTAATTGCCTGATCTGGATAGAAAACAAGCAACATCCTATGTAAATACTACAGTTTAAGGCCAGATTTTACATACTGTAGGTCCATTTAATCTACAATCAATGATCTATAATTGACAACCATTTCTATTTACTATCCTGAAAATTTGCCTCTGCTGTTAGGTCTTGTATTATCATGTTATTTATGCTATTGTATTTTTATTATTAGTTGAATAATAAAAAACAATAGTATAAATAGTTTTTCTGCCTGGAAAAGCAATTTACTATTGAACAATGGTGTATAAATTTAGAAATAAAAAGTGTTAAATGACCACCATGACCATGCCCACCACCGGCCACCCCAGCCCTCCAAGGTCAAACACAACCTGATGCGGCCTTCAGTAGAATCCAGTTTGATACCCCTGACATAGAGGACTGATAAATGACAAAATCGAGTAGTTTGCCTCTCTTTTCTGCCATCTAGTAATCATTTAGATTTTTGCAATGCTTCTTTAAAGGATTCTGCCCAAAATTCTGCCAATAGGTTTTGCAGTTTTTTAATTAATTGATTAATATTATTTATTGATTTAAATGCATTGGCTGCCCAACTCCAATTTTCTTTTTTTTTAAAGAAACAGATGCAAAAGTCATTCAATGAGAGTATTAAATAGGTCTGTGTTAAACTGATGAGAGATGGCAAAAATTCAGAATTATATTTCCCAAAGCTTGGATAGGCGCATTGGAGCACAGGGCTACATTGGATTAACTTGATCATCCTGAGATCAGGGTCCTGCAGAGCACTATGTTTATGTTTACATTTATGGGATAAAAAGCAGTTTCATCTGCGTAATGTGTACAAGGGAAATTAGAAGGAGAAAGAATTCAATCTCTCTTCAGGGTCTCAATTTCAATATAAGGCAATTCAGACCAAAGCTCAGTTTTGAAAAAAATAAAAATAAAAGAAGAGAAGATCTCTGTAGGTTTTTTCATCCCCATTGACTAACTCTGTGCCAAGAATTGTCCATTATTGAGAATCTTCCACGCCAACCCTTGTTCTCTGTCTTACCACCTTTTCTGTATATGGCAGGTGTGTGCGAGTATGTATTTGTGCTAAAAGAATTTCGCTGTTATTAAGAGGGTGCAAAACGTTTCAAGATTGAGACAATCTGCTCAGAAACATCTGGCTATGGGACTGTGCAGTTTGTTCTCAGTCTCTCAGAGCTTAAGCTTTGATCTTCCCCAAAGTTTTCTGATCTTAAGACAGGTCACAAGTGGAACAAAACTTTTCTTCTGCACAACACTAATGTTATTGGGTTTTATTCACACACTTTGTTTGAAAGCTTGGAATTAACCATTCCCCCCCCCCAGTTATTCATTCATCCCTGAAATTCCCCAAGCTATTTATTTTATTTTATTTTATTTTATTTTATTTTTCATAAGATATTTTCTTACAAGGGCATTTTCATCATGCAACTTGATAATATTAAAACTGTGTTGTTACATCAGACTGAAGAATAGGAAGCAGCAGGCAATTTGGGGTCCTAGATATTATTCCTAGATTTGTCAGAATTTACTTTCAGGCATTTCCATATTCAGCAATATGATTAATAAGATATGGGAATGGTACCTTCAACTCATCTGGGAGGCGTCATACTGATTGGGAAGATTTTTGTCATCTCCCATTTCTTCTAAGTAGTTTTAAGTAGCACTTCTACAGAGCATTTCACTGTCCCTCAGTCTCTCCTCCAATCCCCAGTCCCTTCTCCAAAGTATCTGAAATGGTTCATGTTAATCCAGATATATAATTATGCTCATGTCTGTTGATTTTAAAATGATGTGAGTAGGCAGGGAACATAGATTCTCTAACTGACTTATAGAAGAGTTCAGAAATCATAATTCAGTCAAGGTCATTCTTTCCTGACTTAACACAGTTTCTGGAGTAACAAGAACCTCTCCATTCCTGCTCCATGCAGAAAGTGCAAAAATAATTCCCCATCCCCATATTTTTAGCACATGCTATGCACAGTTTATGATCATAGTGCACAAAATCTGAATGTTGTTAGAACTGGCCAACAAGACACTTTTCTTCCTGAATATATACTAGCGCTGAAAGCCATGGTGGTGGCATGACACCTAGTTTTGCTACCAGACACTTTCCACAACAGTTGCAACTGAGTTACAAATTATAGAATGGAACATTTATGCTTGTTGGATATGTCTGTCTCTCTGTGTATGTGTGTATGTGCGTGTGTGAGAGAGACATGAAACAATGAGAAGTTGATTTGTTGAAATTGACAAGACTTCTGCCAGTTTTGCCATCTGGAGCAGGGTTTCTCAACCATAACTACATGGTGGCTGGGGAATTCTGAATGATGAAGTCATCTTAAACATGTTAAAATTGTCAAGATTGAGAAGCACTGTTCTAGTTCAACTCATGGAAATAATAGTAAATTTGGTGCTATCTGTTGTGTCTGAGCATGCGTGGGGGGAGTTTTCCCTCTGGTCCGCCCACGCCGACTGCTGGCAGCTGATTGGCTGCCGGCAGGGAGGCCCCTGATTGGCCAAAGACAAGGTATGTTCTGATTGGTTGCAGGCGGAGCCATGGGAAAGTATAAAAAGAGCGGTCCAGCCAAGTGTCTTTTGCAGAAGAAAATAAAAGGAGCCCTCGCGGCTATCTAGACTGACCTGCGTCTCCGTTCCTTTTTCAAGCCCCCGCGCTAACACTATCTTTTCCTTTTTTAAAAGTCTGGGGTGTGTGTGTGTTAACAAAGACCACAAAAAGTGCAACCCAGACAACAACAGACCAAAAGAAAAGGAAGAAATCTTGAAAGGAGAGTCTTTATTTGCACTCACTTTACGTTCAGAGTTGCTTAAGGCTGCAGTGATGAAAAGCCTCAAGAAGACGTAAAACAAAAAGTAGGAATATACTGATTATGTGCAATAACATATAATAATATATGTCCTGAAGTAGCTACTGAAGTAGTAACTACTTTTCTGTGATATACAGCAGTTGAGTTAGTATTGGTAGCTTTTGCTTGCTGAAGAAAAGGAGCAAAATCTCCAGCTGTTGTGTTGAACTATTATTTTGACTCCCCACCAGATGGAGATGTTGCTCCATGGAGAAATGTATGATAGAAGTGGGACAAAGAGTACTTGCTCCAGAAGATCACCTCCACAATTTGTTACTTGGACCAATCTGTGTCCCTGTCTCGCACATCCAAGTGACGGAGCACATGCTTTGCATGCAGGAGGTGCCATGTTCAATTTCAATAATCTTCAATAATCTTTGGCAGGAGAAATGGTTTCTGCCAAACTCCCTGGACAGCAGCTGAAAATCCAGTATAGAGTTCTGCAGCAGATGGAGAAACAGTTTACTGTCATCCAAGAGAACTGAGTTACAGGGAAATATTTGTCAAGCTTCCAGACTAATAAACAAAGACCATGTTATTCCTAAGAATGAGCTAACCTCATTAGCCCTTTCAGAAGCTGTGATCTAAAGACTTAGATTTCAGGGATGTAACAAATTCCTCTTAGTACTGCTCTACTAACTCAAACCATCGAGATTATTTCATTCATTCATTTGTAACAATAGAACATAATTTTGTGTTTAGTTTTTCCAGATAGACCCTCAAAGGAGCTAGCATTTGCAAACAGTAAATGGAATATATACTTCTGTTTATACCACACAGATACAAGCACAGCTGCAGAAATGGGAAGATAAGAACTGAATAACTAAAGTTATTTTAGGATATTGAACTTTATGTACGTTTAAAATTGATTACATGCCATCAAATTGTTTTGACTCCTAGCAAACACATAGACTTTCTTCATGATGATCTTTCCATCTTTCAAGCCTCTCAACAATGCACTTGTCACCACTGTTAGCATACTTACTAGCGTTATAAATGTAAATATTAAACATAATTTATGCCACTTTTCTATGTTAAAAGCATTTATTATAGAAATCTGAACAAGGGGAAATTTTATGTTCCTAAATTTTGACATAGAAGGTGGCTGATAACTGATATGGAGGATGCAAATTTTCCAATTACTCGGAAGAACTTTCAGAGCCCTTTGCACTGAATTGCCACACAAGGTGTAAGTCCATCCCCAAGCAGTGTGTGAGAACAGCTGTGGCTTCCCTTTTATGAAATAAGCATAACTGGTTGAAATTCTCTTGTATTTAACCCAGCCCTTAATTTCCAGTTTATTCTGATATTCATAGATTATATCCCTGAAGCTCTTCTGTTGCATTATTCAATTTCCTCTTATCACTAGAGTGAAGATGATTGAACTCAATGGTAAACCATAAAATATGCTGCATTAGTACCCAGTACTTGCAAGTAAAAATGGGTGTGAACAGAATGAGTGTAGGTCAGCAAGTCCTTTCGTGCTATATGCACTGTAGATATTTTAGCTTTGACGTATTAGTTGGCATGAAATTTAATTTCATGTACCTCCCCTTGCACAGCATGATTAGGGAATCATGTATCCTTGTGGAGAAAAGCAGAGAAAGACTGGAAATCAACTAGTAGCTAACAGAAATTCAAGAATAGTCCAACAGACCTACTACATAGTATGTTCACAACTTTGGGATGTGAACCAGAGATCTTCTATCAGGAATGTTGATCCTACTCAACACATGGAGTAATGAATTTGATTTGGATCAATTATTGTTGCTGGGGAAGTGTAGTTGTAGTCTTGGCCCTGCCGGCTGGAATCTCTGGTCCTATCCACCGCTGACCCACAGGATGGAAAAAAGTCCCTATCCATTCTTAGCAACATGATATGTATTATGGTTTGTCGCACAATCAGCCAGATGTTCAGATGGTATTTGGCATTTTTATCAACCTATTGAGTCCTTCTCAAGATCTGGAACAGGCAACTAGTGATGTTTGATGGTGTTAAAGGTATTGTCGCAGGATGTAAACTGTTCTGAGTGAAGCTGTCTTTTGAAATTGACTGATGGTATATTTGTCAATGGCAATAGTATTCAAGAGATGCTTCAATTGTTTTGAGACTCATTGCACCCAAAGCGCCTATTACTACTGGTACTTTTGCTTTCTTTTGCCACAGTTGTTCTATTTCTATTTGCAGGTCTTTGTATCTTGTTATCTTCTCCAGTTCTTTCTCTTCTATACTGCTGTTTCCAGGTACTGCTATGTCCACTGTCCAGACTTGTGTGTGTGTGTGTGTGTGTGTGTGTCTTTTTTAATCATCATCATTACCGGTATATTCACCCACTGCTGTTCCAATCTCTCCTAGAGATTTTGATTCCCAGAACCAGAGCTGGAAAAGGTAGCTATAATGGTGTATTTCTGTTTGTGCTCCAAGAGACAAGCAGGAACTACAGTGTTCACATTCTCTGCTAATCACCGACTTAATGAGCTACTAAGCAAAGGAAAAGGACAACCTTAATTTATTATAAATTCCCATCAGCAGACAGGCATATTTTTTTGCTTTCTGCATATTATACACAGACATTACATCAGTACTTAACATGGTTGGTCTGTCAGAAAGCACCACATTATGACATAGAAGAAAGCCTGCAATAAATCTTTAACAGCATCTTTCTGCATCTCCCCTTTAAGGGAGTCTCTCTGAAAGGTGGAGAAGCTGACTGGCAAGGGCATCACTGGCGCTTGGTTTCATCCAGAGTTGGACTCTTCTCCCTCAAGTGTCCCACGTATTTATCTTTTCAATAGTTTTTTCAAGCCTCGGTGCCTTATTGCACTATTGATCAGGCAAAGCCCAGAATAATCAATGAGGCATAAAGAATTTTCCCCAGATGACAGGAGAGCAATTAACTGAAGTAAAGGGACAGAGCCTTAGCTCGTTTAATTAATTAATGAGGTCACTTTGGCAAGCATTTCATTAAAAAAAAAAACCTCTGGGAAGAAGGTTTCCAGCAGGGTGGGTCCCATGAGGGAAGCCATTTTCTGTGGAAGTGATATCACATGTTTAGACTTTTCACTTGGGTTGTTGAACAGGAACCGATATCCAGCTGCTTTCAAGCGCAGGGCAGGAAGAGATGAATTCAAGGAGGAAAAAAAAATATACTTCATTTTAGCCCAGCAGGGGATGACAATGTTTTTTCTTTTCCAAAAAAGCAGGCCAATGTTTGAGTGATGTGGCAAATTTCCTATTAGGAGAAAGGTGTGAGCAGGGAGAGAGGACAATGGTCATCAGGCTTATGATGGGAATTCAACATCCCAGTTAACTGTGACAGAAATACCACCTAAGAATACCATTAACCCTCAGAGAACAGAGTTCATTTCATCAGACAGATGAAGAGGAGTCTGTCCCTTGTGTATTTAGGTTGTTAAAAAATTGTGAAATGTCAAGATGCGATGCAATGTCTTTGCTTTTCCTGCACCAAATCCACATGGCTTCAATTAAATGCAGGCTTCATTGTTTTCAGAAAGATAGTGGCTTTTGAACCCAGCGGGAAGTCCTTTTGCACTTGAACACATTCTTCACAGGTTGGTGCAGATACTTCTTCAGAACAAAGTAAGACTTTGTTTATGGACTAATTTGTAAGGGCTGGTTTGTAAGCGCTCCCAGAGCTATTATGACAATTTCTATAAGGAAAGTTGGTGTCTACAGGAGGTCTTGAACTAAATAAGGAGGCTTTGGATTTGGCTGTTTCTTATCTTTCCTATGTAATGGGGCACATATGGGAATCTCATCAATGCCCATTTTTTTTTGAAGATGCCAATAAAGGAGAATATTTGTAGCTAAGGGTTGAAATGAGGGGGCCTTGATGCTCTCTGAGCTTGCTTGTTTTCTTGCAGATGTTTCATTACCTAAACTAGGTAATATCAGCAGAGCATCGAGGGCCCCTCTTTTCGTAGACAAAGAAAGCTGCTCATATCTTACACAAAGTACAGAAAGAAGAGACTTCTCAAAAGCAATGCTTATTCAACTGAGGTTTATTAAATTTCCTTACCGTTGGAAGAAGCAGTTTGATGCTGTTCTGACATTTTAGACTTCAGCTCACTTCATTCTCAGCAGGTATAACCAATGGCACGAGATTGGGAGAGTTGTAGCAAGGCATCCAGAGGGCATCTGGTTGCCTAACCTTGTCCTATGACATATTCTGACCTAAATGACAAATTAGTCTATATACGAAATCTTACTTTGTTCTGAAGAAGTACCTGCACCAACCTGTGAAGAACGCATTCAAATGCAGAAGGAATTCCTGCTGTGTTCAAAAGCCACTATCTTTCTGAAAACAATGATTTAAATGGTGGCAAAAAAATAGCTCACATTTAGCATGAGTTTAAAATATTTGGGTGAAATATATAGCATCATAAATTCCTGCAGTGGTGATCTTCAGGTGGCTTTGTCTAAAATTGCCGTAAGTCCATAATTAAGGCCATTCTGAATGAAATTTATGGGAGCTGTGGCCAATCTCATCTGGGGAGCACTAGTTTCTACACCAGGCATCCCTCCCTTCCCCACCTCTTTACCACTAGCTAAGTCTGCCACAGCTCCAAGAGAGAAGAGGAGGCTGCTACATACAGGAGGGTGTCTCTTAAAGCAAGGATCCCCAACCGCTGGTCTGTGGCCCATTGGGCTGTGCAATGGCAGGTGAGCAACTGAAGCTCCATCTGCGCAAACAGCAAGTATGGATGTGAAACATTCCCCCCCCCCCACCACCACTGCCAGTCTGCAGAGCCAGACGTATTGGGGATCGCTGTGCTAAAGAACATTACATTAACACTCCCCTTCATATTTTCTATAAAGTTGGGGAAGTATGATGGATAAGCAGAATAGGACTATCTCTGTTCTAAGCACTCTGTCAGCTGTCCTGCTAGGAGTTGGACGAGCTATGTGCAGAAGAGACTTGTCTGCACACTATTTATATTGCTATTTTATTTATTAATCCTCTAAATGTGACTTTTAAGGCCCCACTGTTGCCTTATGAATAATGAAGCATGTCCCACTAAAGAGTACACCTAGACACTGAATGCATTTGACTGGCAGCGTGGCTGATGAATGCTGAGTGTTACAGCCATCCTGTGTACGCAAAAATTAATCCATCTCCTTGGGGAAATTAGCTATGCCAGAGGAAGAGGGAAGGGCAGGCAATGTCTCAGTAGGAAAAGAAAGCTTATTCTTCCACTAGTCTCATGTATGGAATAGAAAACTGTATGGAATAGAAAACTGTATGGAATAGAAAATTGGCCACCTACCAGGTGTTGCAGGCATGGCTTCTGTGCCGTGTTTGTGTCAGTAGGTGGCACAGAGAAGCAGGCTAGGT
>JAEANM010017132.1:0-13047 GCA_017656035.1 Myanophis thanlyinensis
AAATTCAGTTAAAATTAAATTAAGATCAACCCTAAGGTATCAGACCAGGCCGGCTCGTTGAAATAGATGAGTTTTCAGATGATGGGTAGAGAGACAACATGCTCAAACACAGCAGTGGCACAGTTAATAGTTAGAATAAGAAGGGAGACTAGATAGAGGGGAACTAATAAAATACACACTTGGACTTAAAGAATTAATAAAGAGAAAATTTAAACTTAACATGAATATGTATATTATCAGAATTATATAAATTGTATGAAATGTAATAAATTGAAGTAACAATGTTTTATATCTATGGTAAGATATATACAGGATAAAATTGACATAAAAATGATGTAATGCAATATTGAATAATTGAATAATAAAGGACTATATTCTGAATAATTATGGATGGATTATAACAATATAACAAAAGAGTGTGTATTATCATTATTATTGTTATTATAATTGTATAAATGGTTAAATGTAATAAAAATGAGCAAGAGTATTTTAGTAATAGAAGACAAATAACATAGAAAACAGAGATCGGCACAAAGGTGACATATTGGAAATTTTAATAAGCAGATAAGAGAAGATTATAATTATATAAATAAGTGTAGTATGATTGGAATTATATAAGACCATTAATTGATTAATATTTTCATATGTATCAAAATGTATGACACCCAGGATGCACGCTTTTCACATACTGATGTGTTTGTTTAAAAATGAAAAATAAAAAAAGGTTGGAAAAAAATAAATTCTTCCATTCACCACTACCCTGTTAGTGGTGAGAAGAAGCTGAAGAAGCTTCTGGATGAGCTGAAGAAGCTTTTTGGATGAGAAGTGAAACTTCTTCAGAGAAAAAAACAAGAAAGCCCAGTTGCCTCCTGAAAAAGCACTTTTTGGATTTCAAGGTATGTACAGACATAATGGAGCCTTAAGTCAGATCTTAAGTATTTTTTTTCGTGTTTTTAACTTCTCTGGCTTACATTTCTTACTTCCTCTTCTTCAGTCATACATTTGGACTACAATAGTTGTGATGATCAACTAAATTTCCTTCCTTCCTCCCTCCCGCCCTCCCTCCCTCCCTCCCTTCTTTCCTTCCCTGATCATTGCAGTTTACTTCTGATTCTGCAGAATATAGCTGAAACAAATAGAATGGTTCTACATTCCTGGTCCATATTTAGTATATGTGGAATAAACATAATAATCCTTTCTTTCCATTTCAGTCTTGAACTCTTTGTGGACAAGATATGAACTAGAGTCAGAACTAAATTTAAACTCTTTTCCGATATTGCCCCCCCCCAAAAAAAAAAAAACAATGTCTAAAGGGTATTTCTGTGTAACCTTAATGGGTGGAAGACAGGTTTCTGAATCACTAGTGAAATAAAGTAGTTTCTTTTTTTTTTAAAGCTGAAAATTATAGCTTCTCCATAGAGGCAGAAATAAAAGAAGGAAGGTTTGTATTTCATGGAAGGAGGTTTTTTTCCTCCTTCATTTGAATGACTTTATAAAGTTGGCAGTATATTCCTCATTTTGGTTCATAAGACTTTACCAACGATTCTAATAATAAAAGACAAATAGTGATTGGAAATATATTGGTGAGCATTTTACTTCATCTCCCAGTGAAAATTGTCCATAACTTTAGGTGAATCATGACAAGCATTTGATCATTTGAACATATCTTTCAAAGAAAGAGACAGCATGTTCTTTCTGTTTGGCTTGTTAATAAGGAACCATGTTAAAAATTGCCTCTTATAGCAGGATACTTTCCATTTTATCTTCACATTTAAAACAAGCCTCAGAAGTTAACTTGATGAAGAAATGCAATTTAAATTGTGATGTTACACATCAGATTTCCAATTATTTCAACTGCTATTGAAAACCCCTGTTGAACTGAAGATCAGAAAATAAAATTAGATGCTTTCGTCGCTGTTCCAAAAGCCGTAAATAAAAAGCATTAATCACTGGATGTAATATTTTAAAGTCTGGAGTGGGATGGAAGGATTAGAAGCAAACTCAGAAACATCAAGGATATCAGTTTAAGCCATATTAATTGGAATATCTAACTTTATGACCGATATAGACTTTCTAGCATGACATGGACTTTAAATAATGGAAACATATTTGGCAGAAGCATCCAATAATAGCAAGATTTTCAGTGCTCTTCCTTACATCTGCCTGTAGTTTCTCATTTTCCCCATTGAGCTAATATCTTGTATTCTAAAACCAACGTGGTAGAGATTCTCACACTTGAAGTCTTTCCCTTATTTGTGCTACACTGCAATATATTCATTTTTGTTGCCAAACAGATGGAGAACTAGTAGGCTTCCATCAGATATTAATCTGGTCCAATCTTATTTAATGTTTAGCATGGTAATAAGTATCCAGAGAGATTACCATACTCATTTTTCCCTAAAGCACTTCCTAGTCTTCTCTATTGGGAAAAAAATGAATAAAATAATGAATTTGATTCTTCTAGTATTATTACTGGCAATGGCCTGTAATACCTTCCTAGACAAATAAAAAATAGAAATGCAGCCCAAGAAAGTGAAATGGCTCTTCTGTGCCAAGGATAGAATTAGGTATGGACTTTCTCAAGTAATTCATTTTAAAATAAGTGCAAGATAAATATTACAATCTAATGACACAGTGACTAGTAAAAATAAGAAATACTTGAAACAAAGTTAATATATTCAACCAATCAATCCATCTTTCCCCAACCCCACTCTAACTATTGCAAAGCAATTATAGTAAGTTCTAGTATTAAAAGCATGTGTGCGCACACATTTTAAAATGTTTACAGATTTGGACATTTTCAACATGTACCTTTAAAGACTGGGAAAATAATATATGACATAATAGCTTCAAATTAAAATTCAGATTTACTGGTCACATACACAGTCATACATGGTATGATATGCAGTGAAATGATTATGCGACCACCCGCGACCACAAGTAAGTTAAGGCAAAATGGGAGGGTGGGGGTAAGAAATAGTTAGGGGTAGTTGGGAAGGTGGGAGTTAGATGCAGTCATGGTTTCTGTTGTGGTCTTTGAAACCATAGCATGGATGAAGTATTTCAGCAGTGTGTAAGGGAGTACTTATATATGAATGTGTAATGAATTGCTTTTATGGAACACCATCAAATTGTTTATATCAGATGATTATGAGTTGGGTGGCCTTATAATTGGAATATCTAACTTTATGACCGGTATAGACTTTCTAGCAGGACATGGTAAATTAAACATTTAAATTATAAAGAAATTCACATAAGTAAATAAATCCTACCCTTAATTTCAGACCATAGCATAAAGTCTATCACTAACAATTAAAACTCACTTTTTCTTATATTTAATGTAAACTTAACACTATATTTTACAATGGATCTCAAGGAAATATCACCATACCTCTAGTTTACCCTAACACCAACATAAATATTTACTCTAAATGTTGTGCTGCCCTTTAGTTTGAAGATAAACTAAAACTAATCCTAATCACCAAACTTCATCTTTATGTTAATCCTCTAACTATACACTTCAACAAAGACTAACCATAATACTCATTTCAACTAACTCCAGTGTAAACATTGTTTCTTAACTGAGCACTTCATCTCAGTGTAATATAAAACTAAGACTAGTTTTATATTAGTCTTTATGAGTGATCACAACAGAAACTCAACCTTACACAAAATTTAAATTTCATTGAGTTTAAACCCTATATTTACCATAATGCCAATATAAACATTTACCTTAACTCTAGGCTGGCACACAATGCCAACTATAACATAACCTAAGGACTACAATTAACCATGAAATATAGTTCAAATTCTATTCCTAACTCTAAATTTAGCTCTAAACCTCAAGGAAGATTTATGCTGGATCGTAATTTCACCTTGACGCTAATGCATCCTTCCATCAATGTTGCTCCACATATGTGTAGGAGAAGGGATGGTAGAATCTCTGGGTGGAATGTCTGCTGGCTTAACAACTGCAGACAAGAAGGAACTACAGAGGGTAATGAGAACAGCACAAAAAATCTTGGGCTGCCCCATAACCCCACTGGAGGAAATCACCAGATCCCGGAGGTTTATCCAATTTCACTGCACACATGTTGTGCATTGACAATAAAGATTTGAATCTGAATGAAAGTGGGATCAGCCTAGAATCCCTATGTAGTCACAAGAGAACCAACCCCACTTGAGTGCCATTGGCCCTTATTCAACTCTAAACATATGCCATATAGTTAGTTGAAAAGATTACTTGCATAGGCTTTTAGCAATAAATCAGTCTAATCGAATCTAATGTGTGGAACTGATCGAAAATGTGTCTGTATTCATAGAGGAATGTACCTTTTTGAGACAGGGAATAATAATTCACTAATTCACTACTATCTCTCTGCTTTATATCTCAGTGGAGACATAAGTTCAACTGAAATGGGAAGGCCTTTTTGCACCAGTGGACAAATGTGAGGAACCAGGCATTTTTATTTTATAATAAAAAGGGCAAGTTCTAGCAGGCACACAAAAATGCTATACTTAGAACCTGCTATAGTAATTACTACTCCGTCGTGAATAATTATCACAGCAAGGCCACAATTACATGTCACACAGGCATTCATAATGTATCTAAAATTACTAAAGTATAAAAATAACAGCAAGTATCTGAAGTTCACCAAAAGCAAGGAGTAAAGCATCCAAAACCATACCCAGCCTGCTGCTATTATCTCCTTTTCATTTTGAAGGCAGGCAAAATGATGACATAGGTGATGTCTTTAATATAATATTAACACTCTACTTTCTTTTACAGTTGTACTGTGATGGAGTAGTTACTCAACAATGAGTCTCAATGCCTGGCCAATTAAATTGTGCAAAACTTCTTCCTTTAATGTCTTCCAGACAATCAGGTATTCTAAAGGTCAATTCTGGCTCCAGGTTTGATGGGTTTAAGTGCGGTCTGCTAGATTCATCCCCTGTACTGGTAAATCCTGACAGGCTGATCTGTTTATGGCTTAAAGCCAGCCAGAAGCACAAGGAACTAATTGAAAAGCTGTTTACAGATCAAGTTCTTATAGACACCAGATTGTTTATTGATTTATTTTCATTTATTGCAAGGGCTTTTTCGCCACTTCAACCAAGTGAATAAGTGGCTTATAACAGCTGTATAACAATAATGTATATATAATTCATGCACACACCCATATATATGTAATTGATACACACACACAAACACACATGTTTATATATATATAAAGAAGGAGATGAAATGCTGTCATGGACCATGATTTATTATAGCTAATGTTTCGGAGACTCACTCATCCCCTTCATCAGAGCAAATGGAATGAAGTTTGTTATTTGTCAGTTGGTGGTGTTTTCTTCTGCTTGCCTAGTATCGTGCGTGTGAATTGGCTGCCTATTTGGATAAATATTGCACGTCATGGTTAGTTGTTCAATGGTTCGCCTTTGTGAAGGCTTGATGTTATCCATCTCATGTTTTGTTTGTATGCAAGTACTTTCTTTCTTGTGCATAGTGCATATGTGTGTATATATATAATGATATAGAGGATGTGTATGTGTGCAAGCATGCATTTCAATTAAATAATAATCCCAAGTACATAGATCATTGATTCCTCAATCGCCAACTGAATCAACTAGTTTTTGAAAACTTTCTTCTAATATATTAATATTAATAAATATTAACAACAAGGACACTTATCTTATTTCTGGTGTGAACTGATCCTGCAGAATAGGAGTTCCTATCTCTACAATCATTAAATAAAGGTTTGAAAAGCTGAGACATCACAGATCCAATTAATCAAGGAAAGGGATTAGATCAATATCAGTGATATTCAGAAGTATTTTAGTATGTTGGTAAGCAGCCCATAAAATACTATTGTTGTTGATAATGAGGGCCACTGAGAAGTCCAATAGAACCAAGATCAGTCCCCTCATTCAATTTCCAATTTGGATTGTCTCCCAGAGCAACAGTGCTTTTTTTTTTTTTCCTTTATCATGCTCAAGTTCAGTTTTTCCAACGGAAAAGTAATCTGTCAAGTTATGATTCATAACCAAAAAAATTAAGTTAGAGACAGAGCATTTGTCTATGGAGATTCTCAATCATCCAGGTCATGGTTGTCCCACATGTGCTTTTCAAAACACAACTGGGTGTTCTTAGTTTTTCCTGACAACATTTCACTTCTCCTCCAAGATGTTTTTTCAGTTCTCAAGAAGCTTCTTGAATGAGAAGCAAAATTCTCACTCAGCAGATTATTTAGTTGCCTTTTGAAAAGCACTTTGGGTTTGGACAATCATTCTCAAGTAAAGCTGGATGAGATATGGCCTCTTTAAGAGAGAGCACACTATTATCTCAGAATAACAGAGTTGGAGGAGTCCTTGGAGGTCTTCTAGTCCAAACCCCTGCTTGGGCAGGAAACCCTATACCATTTCAGACAACTTGTTATCCAATTTCTTCTTTAAAACTTCCAGTGTTGGAGCATCCACAACTTCTGAAGGCAAGTCGGTCCACTGATTAATTGTTCAGTCCACTGAACAATCAATCCACTGATCTCTTTCCAGATTGATGGCACTCTGGTTTCTCTTTTAAAAAGCATCTGAAATTCAGCTGCTAAAAGAAATCAGACCTGGGTCCAAATCAAAAATTAGTATGTGGATACTGCATATCTATTTCCTTGGTTTCCACAAGCTGAAATTAATGCTATGTAACATTGTGAGGCAATCATAACCCTAACTTCAGTCCAAATGATTAAACTCAGGCTATGCTTTTCCACTGATTATGTGTAACAGTAAGGTGATTTGCTAGAATTGGAAAAAAATGTTCAAGAAGCAAGAAATCCAGCATTCAAATGCTTGCTTTAAGTCACCAGACTATTAATTTCAGAAAACGAAACACAAATGATTGGGAAGTGGGTTTTTTTTTAAAAAATAGACAGCGGCTGCAGGCTACTTAGAACAATAATTGACAATATTCCTATGGCAGCTGAATTGCTTGAGGGGATGTTATCTATAGCCATCAGCAATCAAAAAGGAGAGTGAGGAAAGTAAAGGCCAATTGTCCAAAAATAAATCCAGTGATTTATTTTATAATTCAGAGCTTTTTTCTTATAAAGTTGGTGAAGCAGTGTGCAGGAAATGGGATAGAACAGAACATCTTGTCCTTTTGTACTGAAGCAGATTTTTTACAGAGTTTCCCAAAACAATGAACATGTTTGAAATACCACAGCCACTATCTATAGGTTTGTCAAACTGCACAATCATATCCTGAAATTTGGAAGCACCTTTGCAGAGTTGGCTGAATGGATGACTAACAGATCACCATAGTTTCCATAATCTGCTCTTCAGGCAAAAATGCAACAAGCAGTGAGGTGAGATTCATTACAAGGACAAGTTTGCATTCCGCTGACCTCACTCACTGCTTCACTGACTGAACACTAGACCAAACAATCATTATGTTAAGTGCATGTTTCAGAAGCATTATCGTCAGTCTCCTAAATGCAGAGAACTGCCCAGAGTATGTTATTGCAAAGCTATCTAATGTGGGAAACCCTGAACTTATAATGATCCTGAGCTAATCAGTATTATAACAAAAACTGATATATGATAATGAAATATTGAGTGAATGTCTGAGATGAGTCAAGGTTTTGCCAATAATTTTCTAGGAAAATTGTCATTGTCACTATCAACGTTATCTCTCAAAAAATTTCATTTAGGCACAGGAGGAAAAAAGACATATCATTCTTATTGTGGAACCTATTTGCTTACTATGGAAAGTACTTTACTTGCATTTTGATCTTAGTGAAACTTTGGAAATAATATTAATATTTACTTCTCAGTCAATTACTGTTTCAACTCAATCAAATAGTTATGATAATTTGTTTTTTATCAGGTTATAATATCAACCCTGGTAGTGCTGTGCTTAAAATGCATGCAGTATTGCAAAGTAAGTCTGCTCACAGCTAGGAGTTTGATCCTGATTGTTGAGGATCAACAATCAAGGTTGACTTGCTTTCCATCTTTCTGAAATTGGGTAAAATGAGGTCCCAGATTGTTGGGGCAATATGCTGATGTGGTAAATCACCCAGAGAGTGCTATATAAAGTGCTATGAGATGGTATATAAGTCTGCTATTGCTGTTGCTGTTGAACAAGGCTAAAAATCAGGGTGATAGGCAGCCCAGGACAATTTGCCATTCTTGGCCAAATTTCATGTAGCCCTTCACCTGGTTTCAAAAGCTTCTGGAAGTCATCAGTTCAAATTTCTTGCAATAATCCACTATATCTTCCCTAGTAGTCAATTGTGCAGAGAAAAGGTATAGAGACAAGGACTGATGTTAGAAAAGGGAAAATAAAATAGGGAAATAATAAAAAGAGGAGGAAAGTATAAGAAATTGGAGCCTTCATCTACTTCTAGTTCAGACAATGCCTCTTTGCCCAGAGTTCCCTAACCACAGGCTAACTCAGGGAAACATGATTTTAACCAGAAACAAGATGTTTATTCTTATTTTATTGTCTAGCTGTTAATCAGGTGGCACATGTAACTTTAAAAACATATAGATCAAATCAAGAACCTGGATTAATCAATGAATATTTAGATAGGCATTGCAATATGAAAAGCTAAAAGAAACAACAGCCATATAATAAAATATATTTTACATTTTATATTTATGCCAAGGAATAAATTTTTTAAAAAACCGTGAAATCAAGGTGAGCTTCATAACATTGGACACACTGAAATGAAATCAAGACCTTAAAGGTATTAGAACTTTTTTTTTTAATTTTGGGACAAAGATATATTGTGTCTCATTCTAAGGCAATAGAAGACCTGGCTAGGCATCTTGTAAGGCTTTTAATCAAAGTATTCAAATTCAAATTCAAATTTTATTGGTCACATACATAGTCATACATGGTACGATATGCAGTGAAATGCTTACGCAACTGCAAGTACAGTATGTTAGGCAAATGGGAGGGTAGGGTAGGAATAAGTTGGGAAGTGGGAATGGGGGAGTGAGGTAGAGTCATGGTTTTGTTATAGTTCTGAGTGTTATCATCATCTTGAAGAATAACATCCTGTTACTACTCAATTAAATTTTGGAGGTTATCAGATATAATACAAGAAAAAAAAAACCCACAACCAATCAATTGCCTCTTAGATGTGTGCTTTCTTTGTAATTCTACTTGAGCTTTGTGAATTATTCATCATCTCAGGATTTGGAGCATAAACAGAGTTTATCTCCAGCAGAAAAATCTCATGCCTTTGCACTTCTAAAATATCCAGCATTGGCTGAGTCATATTTCCCAGCTCCTTTACTGTAATTAGTAGATCAGAAGCACATTCCAAATAGTTTATACTGTTCTTTCTATTTTACTTTTAGGGTGCAGACATCTGCTGCCATTGATGCTAATTCTCCCTTCTTAGGCCCAAAGTTGTTGTAATCATAAATCTGTAAGGGGACATTGAAGCAATAGAGTCTAATACCCTACTTAGACCAGGAATTGAAATTAAAGCATGCCTGATAGATCACTGTATACCTCAAATTTGACACTTCCAGATAAGGGGAGCTCATCACCCTGGAATTCTTAGGGAAAATGGGAGGGCAATGGTAGAATGGCCTGGTTGATGATGGATTAGGAGGGAAAAACAAGGAGTAGTTGCATGAGGACATTCCGTCATGCAAATTTTAACATCATTGTTCTTTGCTTTGAGTGCCACTGCCCATCGCTTCTTAAGTACAATATCTGCATTCACCCTTATCATGAGCAAGTTGCTCAAATCCAAACTAATTATTTTGCAAGGTCAGGCAGAAAATCCTGCCATTCCCAATCCCTGTTAGTAACCATGCAGTAATAACATCTTACTTCATTCCTCAGTTTGTTGTCTTTGCATTTTATCGAAAACAAGAGCTGTCTGATGTGGTGACCTTACCTTGCCCCATGTCAGGTGTGGCCCAGAACTCTGGGTATGTATCTGAACTGTAGCAACATGAACACCAGCCACATTTCACTTAAAATAGAATCACAATTAGGTTCCATTTAAATTAGAGCAGTAGAATTCTGCCTATATTTAGTATTCACAAGGAAACAACGAGTATTAAAGCTGGAGGAAGTGGGTGAAACATCCTGAATGCATTCCTTCTTTGTGTAATTTCTCAGTGATAATCAATTTAATCCCTTAAAAATATAGCAGACTTCTGTGAATTTTGTTCTTGTAAGTTACAAGCCCAAATTCCTTAAATTGCTTTTCATTCATCACTCCCACATCATATGGGTTGATACTTCATGTGTTCTTTACTTGCAAGCTCTTTGTGGTATGTATATCCGCAAAATCTCTCTTTTAATTTCTCACACCACAATCTACTTTAAAACTACTTAAAATAGTCCCTCTCCCCCAAACAAATTCCTATTGCATTTAGTAAGGTTTCTTCCCTCCCCCCCATACCTACCTATATAAACTATATTGTTTTCATACAGGTGCCTTCCCAAATACAAATGAATTCATTTGTATGGTGATAAGACATAAATTCATTTTGGAAAATAAATCCCAATGGCAAAGTTTACTCCTACATAAAAACTTTCCACCTATTTTTCTGAAAACTGTCAAAATTCCATTCTGCAGAAAAGGTAAATATTTTTGCAGTTATGTGAACAGGGAAGGTAAACAAACCTTGTCAATTCCTTGATCTAACTTTAAACTGCTGGAAATTTGGCACAGTTCGTGCTCTTAAAGGCACCTACTGTGCCTACAAATCTTACAATACTTCTGTCAAAAACAGGCCCTTGTTAATTTTCCACAATACCCAGGAGAGACACTGAAATAACAGAATATCTAAAACACTGTTTCTCAACCTCCATAACTCTAAGAGCAGCTGGTTGGGGAATTCTGGGAGTTGAAGTCCACACATCTTAAGAGTTTCTGAAGTTGAAAAACACTGATTTAAAAGGAAATTTTGATTGGATTCTGAACACAGTTAAGAGGCTTACATAGCAGTGTTTCTCAACCCCAGCAATGGATTTCAATTCCCATATTGGCTGGGGAATTCTGAAAAGCCAATCTGAACTAGTCTGTTTTCTAAATCTCTAAACCACAAAGTTGGCATGAGAGAGTTTAAAACTGGCAAGCAAAACTTCCAATAATTAATATACTGTTATCAGTTTGATTTATATAATTCCAGACCATGAAGTAAGGTTTTCCTGAATTTCTACAGATCCACCTTTTTACCCTCCCCCAAAATAACAACAACAAAAATATCCTAGGGTTTTTAACACTCTGCTAGCGCACACACTCTCGTTTAACAGGACTACCCTTCCTAAATGCACTCTAAGGCCCCTGTCAACAGGGATCATGCAGATATATTCATTTGAATCTGCTTGTGTCACCTTGGAAGAATTAATAAATTTTACCATTATGCTGGTATGATATCCAGATTTCGGTGTGATCATATCTCTCTGTGTGCATGCTGCTCACCCACGTGTGAAAGTAATAAAAAGTTCTATGTGTATGTAGGAACTTGTGCAAGTTCCTTTGCTGAAGTCACAATGAAGGATATTACATATGTCACAGACAAAAAAATGGATTAAGAATTATCAGTCTACCTAAAAATAATTATTTCAGATTGAACAAATGGAATTTTGTCTTACCCTCATGATAATTGATTCCAGTTGGTTTTGAATGAAAAATCTTTCATTTGGCATTGATTAAAATATTGTGGCTGCAAGTATTTTATGCTATGCTTCAGCATTCGTTCAAAAACAATGAAGATAACTTCAGCTGGATTTATAGAAGATTGCACCATTAACTATGTAAAAAGGTATAGTTTTGTCTCTTCTGTATATAAAAATTAATTTGGCATACAGACTTATGCAAACAAAGACATTTAAGGGCCAGTCTGGATTGGATATAATAAAAATATTGCTAGACGCCATCTGTAGTTCTCTATTCAAATATTCTAATACAGCTGTTCTAGGGAAGTCATTTTAAAACCTCACCCTTTTGCTCGCTTGCTTGCTTTATTAAATGGTTGTTGATTTAGCTTTCAGGAATTTTTTTCCCATTGTTCAACCTGTAGGCTTGTGACCAAATTGCATATTATAAAACACTAAATACAAGGGTCAGGCCATTGGTCTACTGCATAGAAATGGGTCACTAATACCTCATTAAGGTTATAAAGTCAATTAGTAATTAGCAACTCAAATTTTGCAAAGAAGTCAATAGCTTATTGCAATATTCTCTTTAAAATTAGCATGTGAAAAAAATTGCTTTAGTGCCACATAGTGGTGAAATTAAGACATACATAATCTTAAACAAAGGCAAGAATGCCTTTATAATAATAGTTTGTTTTTTCATAGATGACCTACTAGGTAGTTACTAATGTAATTTCTGAATTTTTAAAAAAAATGGTAAGATGTCAACTGGTAAAGAAGTCAGACTTTTAAAAGAAAATATCTTTCAAATCCTAGATGGTGGAGGTTGGTTGCAGAAAAGTTTGATTATCAATAGTGGTAGTCCTTGATTTACAATTGTTCATTTAGTGACCATTCCCATGGCTTGGGACCCGGGTACTTATGGGACCGCCTGTTGCCACCGTCAACCTCCAGCCGACCAGTGCATTCCCACAGGGTTGGCCTCCTCGGGGTTCCACCATTGGGACAATGTTGTCTGACAACCCCGAGGGTTCGGGCCTTCTCTGTGGCTGCACCCTCCCTGTGGAATGAACTTCCCCTGGAGATTCGTACTATTACGGATCTCCGGGTTTTCCAACACACCCTGAAAACCCATCTATTTCAACTAGCTGGCCTGGCCTGATACCTGAGGGTTAAAATTAATTTTAATTGAATTCTAAACTATATTTAATTGATTTTTAAAGTAATAGGTTTTTTGTTTAAATGGGGTTTTAAAAATGTTTAACTGTATTTTCAATTGATTAGCCATAATTTAATTATTTTAAACTGATTTTTAATTATCTTATGTGGTTTTTTTAATGCTGTACACCGCCCCGAGTCCCTTTGGAAGAGGGGGCGGTATATAAATTAAATTAAAAATAAATAAATAAATAAAT
>JAEANM010017133.1:0-13047 GCA_017656035.1 Myanophis thanlyinensis
AAATTAAATTAAATTAAATTAATAAATAGAAAGGATCTAATTAAATAGGCCACATGGTGGTTTTTAACTTCAAGATAGGTTCATCTCTCTGGTCGCATTCTCTTAGCCTCTTTGACAGGTAGCAGTAAAATAAGCATCTTTTTGAAGCTCTATGTATGACTTATGTTCTCCACTATAGTTGAGTCCTTAGGCAGGTGAACTATTGCGTTCTCTTTATCTATCAAGCAGGCAACTAATCAGCATGCAGACTTTGAGGAGCTTGATGTCATGGTATTACATTTTAAACTATTTTAACTACTGCTCTTTTCTCTGAAGCAGTACAGAAATTGTAATTGCTTGATGCAAAATTTGAAATCAGATTAGAACAATTTGTTTGGGCAAATAGAAAATTACAAGATTAGGAAAAAAAACTTTTTTTGAAAAAATGATCTGCCTTGAACATTTGTGATGGGAAAACCACAGTGATTAAAATCTTCACTCAGAGATTACAATTTCTGGGTGATCTTAGACCAGACAGTCTAGAAGATATTGCAGTTTGCTCTTTGAGGCAAAGGACAAAATACTCTCCTGAAGGTATGATGGGATGAGATTGGAAGTTCAAAATTTAATTTTTATATTTATTTAGCTTTCGTTTTTTTACCATTTGCTGCATGCTATTTCTGACAAGCCTATCAATTTCCCATAGTCTTATGAAAGAATTTCACAGAGGTTAGTTGCCAGATAACGGCATCTATAAAATAGTTTCATAGGATTTTTGACCTCCTGCAAGAGTGACAATCCTGTCAAAGAAAGAAAAGATCAATATACATATGTCAACTACTCTCCTTCAAAAAAGGTCTGCCTGAGTAATTGGAAGAGCTGATCTGAAATACAAAGCAGCAAAATATGAACAAGGGAGCTCTCAGTTTTTGGGGATATCTAAATGTTTTTTTCCCTTTCTCTTTCCTAAAAACAAATTTATCTGTGTGTCAATTTGGGTCTAAAAATGGTGGTTACCCTCTCCCACCTGTCTTTTTACATACATAGATGTAATTTGTGTATGTGAATCATGATTTTCCCAGCATGCATATCCACACATATCTATCCACAACAAAATTATACAATCACAGAATTGTGGATTTGGAAGGCAGCACAAGGATAATCTAATTTATTCCTTTAAAACAATTTTTAGAGGTGGCTGTCCAGCATCTTCTTAAAACTCCTAAAACAGTGTTTCTCAGTCTTGGCAACTTAAAAATGTAGGGACTTCATCTCCCAGAATTCTAAGGAAGGAAGGATTCTGCTAGGCAAGAAGAGATTAGAGATAGGAAAGCAAGTAAGAAATACACCAAGACAAACAAACATTCAGTAAGGGAAAATGCAAAGAGGTATCAAGGAATACATTTCCTAGGCTATATAAGCCAAGATATAATCCTGGAAAAAAATAACATCTTGATCCAGTAATTAAACCAAATATTGGTGTTATTTCTAATTAAAACTGCTGTTAAATTGTTGAGTGAATAGCTCTTCTGTTATAAAAGTTCCTTTTATAAAAATAGTATATTTATACATAATGCATACACTATATTCTTCAAGGCTTTCCTGTTAAAGCCCTTGGGATAATTATTAGTTCTCAAGTGGTTCTCATGATGAATTGAGTTTGAGAACCCTGAATATAAAGTGTTCATCCCAAGGCAGGATGACATGAATATTCAAGAAACATATACTGAAATATATGAATGAGGTGAATTTCTTGGCAACTGCATGAGGACGTTACAACATGAGGATATAATAAGGCAAACATTAAATAGAGCAAAAAGATCGGCAATAATGCAGGGTAATAGTAGCTGGAAGAGCAATGGATGGTTTAAGGAGATTATCTACCTGATATAATTGCCAGAGCAAACCTGTTTTATAGAGAACCCAAGTTTAACCTGTGATAAAATGCACCAACACCTGGTATATATGAAAAAGTTCTTTCAAGAAATTTAATTAGTAATACAAATCCTTTTTATTTATAGATATGACTAAGTGACAAAGCCATTCTTGACAGAAATGGTTCATGTTACTTTTCCTGATGTGTTGTATCTTAAAATCTATTGGGACCTAATTTTCTACTGAAAGAAATGCAAGGAAGAAACCAGCATCTCATGGATATTATAGTCACTTCTCAGGTGTACACTGATGTCTGACAGCCCAGCAAAATGACCTGCTTCTTGCAGACTAAGTCAGAAAGACTATACTTAGGTTCTTGTAAAGTATCTCTAATGAGGCAATTCATTAGCTATATCCATCGGACCCTGTTCAGCCATTTTTCTTTCCTTTTCTTCTTTCCTCAAGCTAGTCATTAATGCAGCAGGAATACTGTAGAGGAAAATAAAACAGTTAGTCTCAGTATATATTATTGAGCTTTGTATCGTTAATATAAGACTATTATTTAGACACCTAAATCTCCAGTGTGGTTTAAACAAACCAGCAGGACAGAAGAAAAGTTGTCTAATATGCATAGCAGTGGAATATTTGTGTCTCTTCTGATAGATGATTCTCTTTGCCTCCCATACCCATACATAAGCAAATGGACAGTCAGGCTAGAATGCTCCTTGTTCTATGGTATGTTAGCTATGTTATGTATTAGAAGTGCCATTTTTATATATTATTAAAGGTACACGTCTTCCTGAAAAGTAATTATTTGATGGTTGTACCTAGATCTGAATATATACCATACAGATGAACTGTAGTTTTATGAACTATGGTTGAAATAAATCTGTCATAAATATATTATGGTTTCATGACTTCTACAAAACAGTATGAGAGCTTCATTGGTGTCCGTTTGTGGGCTCTAGATTTGAAAGCCTGGCTCATAAATGGAAGAGATTTTGCATTCTTCCAGGTGCCACAACAAAATTCTGATTTCTTTAAAGTTGATTCATAGGTTTTTATTTGATTTAATACTTGTAACGTCAGTAAAATTTAGTTTATTTAGAAAGGCTTGATTATTTGATAAATGTATTTATATTATAGCTTACTGCATAATAAGAATGTCAGGTTTTATAAACTCCTGGTTTATATGAGGTTATATTGTTGTATTTTTCAGGAACTAATTATCTCACAAGTAATGCAGATAAGATTCTTGCCTAAATCTTAAAGCAGCCATGAACCTATATATCTGATGGTTCACAATTCACACACACAAAAAAGTTTCAATTTGCAATTGTTATCTAGAATATGAGACTTCATTATTGGCTTTTTAATACAACTGATATCAGGATTTTAGCATAGCAGTCTAATTCTCTTTTGCTAACTTTAGGCAAAATATACTTCAACAAAGGTTATTTCTTAGGATATGCAAAAGCCAAATTTTCTGACATTAAATAATAGGGAATGTATTCTGGAATCCTCAAGTGAAAAAGTTAAAGTAACAAGGCCAGATGAGAAAGGAGAATATGCAGCATATTTTGAAGATGGCTGTCTTTTATGATTTCTAATCAATGTCTTTTTTGTTTTCTGACACATCACATAACTGTATACTGAATTTATCTATCAATTGTTTCTATACAAAGGCTTGACCCTGTCCCAATAAGCTCTTTTCCCTTTGCCTAAAGTAATTGTGATTCATACAATGATGTGTGAGTGTGTGTGTGTGTGAGAGAGAGAGAGAGAGAGAGAGAAGCCATTTTGCAAAGTTAGTGTTTTTCTCCCGAATTTGGAGAATAGATTCCTCTGGCTCCACACTACTTAAGTACAGTACCTAACTTTTAAAGGCAACACAAATTTCAGACTAAAGGTATGTTCTTGAAAATTTCTTAACTCCCCTTAACAGCTGGAATGTCATCACTGTCTTATTTATTTATTATTTTTTATGTTGACCATCTTACTCTAGAAAGTAACATCATATGCCAAGATAATAAAGTAACTTAGTTAAGAGCCCTGAATGAAAATTTTAATGTAAGTTCAAGGATATGCAGACAAGGGTAAACTTTTTCTTTCTGTGACATGCCTTTTCTGTCTTGGCAGAATTGTTAAGAAAACAATTATATATTTTTTATAATTGTTGACAGATGAATTGGCACCTCACCAGTGAATTAAAGCAGAATATTTATTAATTCACTCCATTATCCTATATGCTGCTCTGTGTATCTAAAATGCTTTAAATAAACAATATTATTTCACTTTTTTGAGGAGGGGGTGGAATAGCGCTGATGATACAACATTTTTAGCTTATTATTCTCTTTGTTTCATTTTTGCTTTCAGTTATATGACTAAAAGCTATTCACTTACTAACTTTATCAAATTAAACACCGTATGAGCATTTGAAATACAGCTTCCAAGATTATAAGTCAAATAAAGTTGTGTGGCACAGTGCTCTAGGGAAGCATTGAACCAACACTCATGAAGGATGGGAAAATATTACCTCACATATCAAAATGAACTAAGCTGAGGATACTGCAGACTGATAAATTTTCTTTTATCAGCAACACTTGTGTGTGGAGGTGGAGAATTTTTAAAGTCTGCCCATTCTCTTCAGTGTCAAACCCAAGGGCAACATTTGAAATTCTCTGCTGACAGGAAGAGACAGAGACAGAGAACTATGGCCATGTGTTATCAACCCAGAGGATACAACTGCAATAGGAAAGACAAAAGATAAAAATGTTGGTGGAACTCCCTAAATAATTCAGAGAAGTGAATGCCTCAAAAAGTGCCTTGGCTACAGTATGATGCATTAATGTGTGAAAATGGAACTCAGAGACAATCTCAGTTTGTTCTTTATGAAACACATGACTGCAATTTTTTTAAACATTATTCCTTAATTTCTCAGTATCCAAAAATCTTTTAATGATTCAGTGGTGGAGTTTCTTGCACCCTGGTAGCTGTTTGGCAGTTCTCAAAAAATCAGCAGAATCAGCTTTATTCATCCTATATGTAACATAATAATGAAAATGTGTAATTTCACCTTTTGAAAATATGCAGGTAGATATTCTTCAATCTTCATTCAATTTGTTCTTATTGTAATATATCACTGATTTGTCTGGACTTCAAATGCAGAATGGGCAAAGGGGCAAGCAGGTACTTCCTGGAAACCATTGAGAAGTCAAGATTTGGTGAATGAATTGGCTCCCCAAACTTCTCTGGATGAAGGAAAGAATCTATGGGATTGCTGATAGTGCTTCATACATATGCTTCCCACAACGAGATTGTCTCCAGATGTGGGACCCAAGAAAAAAGTCAGCCTTGCCCAAGCTGTAGTTTTGAAACTTTAAAGAGACACTTGGTTCAGCCATTTCTTCTCTTAATCAGTTTAACTCAAAATGGAGTATAATATAAATTGCTTTTGAGATATTAAGTCCCTTTGGGATGGCAAGTTTTATTATACTGGGTGATTTTCCTTCAATACTTAAGACTGAAGAATTTTGATATAAGTTTAAGAACTGAAATCTATTTATATGAAGATATATGAAAATTTTGAATTTAAGTATAAGGAATATTTCCCTGAGATAATGTTGTGGATAAGAAAAAATATTAAAGAGAAAATCTTGAAGGCTGGTTACTAGAGGCAACCAGAAGAAGTAAAGAATATAAAGGAGAAGATTCACTGATATAGAATGAAGAAAAATATTTTAATTCTGAAAATAATTCAAGGATATTTGACAACAATGTAGTTAGAACTTTCTTTTCAGATTGTTCCTTAATATAAAAATAGATTCAAAAATGTACAGTGAGAGGATACCACTGAATACTGTGTCAGATTGATTTTGATGTAGATTTAAAATAACCAAGATGCAAGAGTGTTATTGATAAAGATGTTATATATAGGATAAACCAATGAAACTGGTTGATGTTTAATAGCTAAAATGGTCACACAGAAAAATGACTTTGATGTGTGGGTTTCTAAGAGAAACTTAGACAAGTTTGTTATTTTGAGCTTATAAAACAGAGTAATAATACCTATGAAGGAACTCCTGAGAAAAGATAATTTTAAAAAATCAGCTTCTGGAACACTACTTAAAAGGAATAAAAATAATGACTTTTAAAAGCAAAAAAAGATTTACAAAGTTGGCTTATTCAAGCAAGGTTAAAATGTGTATGTTTTTTTTTTTGCTAGGAGTTGACCATTTCTGAAATGAGATATAGAGACGATAAGAAATTAATTTGTGGAATATTATTGATGGGATTATATTTCAATATGTGTTGCTTTTGGTAGCTCTTAATTGAATCTTTTTTGATTAATTTTGAATGATGAAGCTTTAAAGATGTGTTTATAGATGTAAGACATGGAAAGAAGATGTTTTTGTATTTATACAGAAAATAAGTTACCCTGAAAGTAAATATGAAATCGATATGTTAAGATTTATATATGTATGTCTGTGTAGGAGTATATATAACATACACATACAGTACACTAGGTTTTTCTGATTAAGATTGAATGATAGGAAGTATCCTAGGATTTATTATTTGCTAATACTATAGATAAAAGATATGAAATGAAGGGAATTTAGGTTGAAATGTTAAAGCAAATAATAAGCTAATGAAATTCTACTTGTCCTTGGTAAAGGAATAAGTCATTTCTTTATATATTTTTCATTTTACATATTTCGTCTTCGCTTTTTTCTACTTTTTCCCTTTTTTGTGTTTTACTTAATGTGCATAGTTTTTATATTTGTTATTTTAAACTTCAATTAAAATTATTATTTAAAAAGCACAAAGATGTGGCAAAAAGTTCTTGAGGCAAGGAGCAGGAAGGGACTAAGGAGAAGGCCATCCTGAATGGAAGCGTGTCAGCAGCGTCATTGTGGGTATCCAGTGACTGCTGTGCTTCTTGTCCTTCAGACTTGCCAAATGTTCCTGCAGAGGAAGGATAGAATCTGGACCTTTATAGAAAACATTTTCTGACCCCTAAGTGCTATCCCTAAACACCAACAGGTATAAATTGCACTCAAAACCAGTCACTGATTCATCAGAATACATTACACTAGCAGGAATAATTGGTTGACATCACTTGATGTTGAAAACACTCCAGATATAAATCTAAGGATCACCATTCATGTATTTCTCTAGTTAGTGTAGCACCTGAATGATGCATATCCACAAGATAAAGTGCATGTCCTTCTAATCACTGTATCATCTGAGTTGAAGTGAAAATTAGGTAATTTTATCTTTCTTCAACCTGCTTATCCAACCTTGATTGCGTTCCCATGACCCCATCCTTCATACACACACAGTCACCTATAACGTTACTGGCCTTGTCAGGCATGGCATACTGACTTTGGTACTATACACTTCAGAGTATACTATATTAACAAAAAATTGAGGTGATCGTTTGGACAGCAGCAGTTTCCAGTTCAGACATAAAAATGGATGTTTGCATATTCAGCTATTGCCCGCATTAAAGATGGTGAGTTTTCATAGTACATGCCAGGTTTGAAATCTCTATGCTTCAATTGTGATTTTTGGGTGGACTATTGTTCTTTTGTCCTTGCTGCAGAACTTCTGATTATCTTTTGCTGATGCAACAGCATTTATGTTTGTACACAAGCAAACAGGCATGCATGATTGCTCTCTTTTTTTGCCCTATTATTGGTTAGTTTTTGAGAATGCATTCAGATTGTGCTTCTTGGATAAAGGACCTGTGATAGCATTATAAACTGATGCATCAATAAATTTAGCCAAACAGAAACAGGAACAGTTGGATACAAATGGTTTTTGAAATTAGTTGAGAACATTAAAAACACAGTTTTTTTGCAATTGAAAAGTACAATTTGTGCTTGCTTGGCTGGACTTGTTCATCTTTCCAGGACATGCAGCTAATTTATAATTGAAAGAATGTTGATGAGAGACTAGGTCTTTATGTCTTGTTAATATTTTGGCTGAGTGCCTCAGAATTTATTTAAAGAATGAAAAATTTCCCTGTTAAGAATCCTAGTGCTTTAATATGACACATGGCTGCAGTTTTAAAAGGTTGCCTATTAAACTATTCACAAACACTAAGGCAAAGGTAGAAGGAATAGTGAGTCACAATAGCATCAGCAGAAGGAGAATGGAGGAGACAAAGTGCAAGAAGAAGCAGAACTCAGCAACAGAAATAAGATTATAGGAGAAAATATGCAGAAGCTTGGTTTCTAAAACATCTTGATATATTTGGCAGAGTTGTTGAGGAGTTGTCTATTGTATTGCATTGCATTTTTCTTGTTAAATATCCACAAACTATCTTTCGAAGTCTTCCCTAAGTCTTCCCTTGGCAGTAAATTAAGAGGTCTGCTAATGCTCCATGGCTTAGTTTGATTCAGAGGTGAGATTCAGCAGGTTCTAGCAAGTTCACTAGAACCAGTAGTAAATTTTCTAAGCAGTTCAGAGAACCGGTTGTTAGAAGAAATCTCCTTTTGTTTTTTTTTTCTATTTTACAGGGTTAATCCTGTAAGGAAGGCAGGAAAGAACCATTCTGCTGTTGTTTCTAGCCTGATTTTATTGCCCTGCTTACAGAAACTGCCCACCCAGTCACATGACCTCTCCCCAGACATGCCACCAAACCATGCCCACAGAACCTGGTAGTAAAAAAAAAAACTGAATTCCACCACTGGTTTGATTCCTTGACTGGACTGTCTCAGCCTGAAAGCAGGACAAGAAGCAATGGATGGAAGCTAATCAAGGAAAGAAGCAACCTAGAACTAAGGAGAAATTTCCCAACAGTTTAACTATTTATCAGTGGAATGGCTTGCCTCCAGAAGTTATGGGTGTTCCAACGCTGGAAATTTTGAAGAAGAGATTGAGCAACCATTTGTCTAAAATGGTATAGGGTTTCCTGTCTGAGCAGGAGATTGTACTAGAACACTTCCAACTCTGTTATTCTGATACTGTAAATTAAAATATTTATTACAATCAAGGATGGAGCCATACAAACATTCATACAAAGTAGGTGAATACCCATCACCAGTGCAAAAATGAAACAATACTTTTTTTAGTCTCAAGGTGTTTCTCCTCATCCTCTGAATAAACAAATACATAGCACAGAGCCTAGTGACTTTGAAACTGAACTGCTGTTTATTGTTTATGTAATGGCCATTTCTGTTTTGGGAGCTACTGGTTTCTACCTTACTCTCCTCAATGCTTACAACAAACAGATTTAAAAATATTAAAATAAACACTAGTTAAACAGTCCTTTGAGATAACCCCAGAACTACTTTACAAAGTAGTAAAGGAAACAAAGAGACCATGTTAGTTTATATGTACTAGTAATTTCCATCTCAGTATTTTGGTTAGAACTGGAGGAAAATGTCTAGAATCCTAGGTTTATTAGGTCCAAGTTTTTCTACCTAAAAAGACATTCTTTAGAGTTTTATTTGATTTTCCTTAGTTTGTTTTATAAATGTTGTTTTAATGTTTTAATATTGTAAGCCACATAGGAGTATGATGAGTAGACAGTACAAAAATTACTGTAATAAAAGTAATAAATATGTTGCTAAATTTGACCTACAAATTATCAATACTCATAATAATTTCTATTCTCGTGTTTTCCCATAGTATTTCTTTATCCTCCTCATTAGGAGGCAATGTATCGTGCTATCTATTCTCTACAGAGTTCTGTATTGTAAATCTGCTAGAAGTATAAGTGTGTGTATATGTGTGTGTGTGTGTGTGTGTTCCTTTTATCAGCAAAAGAATTGGAGGGTGGAATGAGAAATGGTAGAAAGAGCACAACATTTATTTTAACCCTTCTGATAAGAAAGAAAAGCATCAGTGCATCTGAAAGTTTCTGCTTTTCTTTCTTTTGGATGAACTCAGCCAAGAACATCTTAAGGTCAGGTGGTAAATCTTGTAAAGCACCATTATATATTCAAAACTGCTTTACTTTTTATTCCTATCCATATGCATTCACAGAGAGGAAGAAGTTTTGAAATCATCAAATTTCAAGCTTACCCCTTTGACAAGAGATAAGGGACATTTTTATATGCACAAAACTGCTGCAGAAAGGAAAGTTATTAGACAGACTTCTATTGCTATCAATAACATCCACATTTCATTTACACTGAAAGGACACAGCAATGACCCCTTGCAGATTGGTATTGTCTGACCTTCCATTCTATTCTATAGATTTGTAAGTAGCGACTGTAAACATATTTTGATAATTCCATCTACTTCTTCAATATTTTAGTTATTTATTTTATTTATTATTTTATTATTACACTTGTATACCACCTCCCTCCCCAGGATCTCGAGGCAGTGCACAGCCCAATAAAAATAGAAATATACAATTAAAAACCAGATTAAAATACAATATAGAAGTGGCTAATTCATTAAAAACCCAATTATAAAAGTTAAAATTAAATTAATTGAAATATTAAAACTAATTTAATAAATTTAAAAAATTTAAATTTGAGATTTAAAATTTAAAACCCCGTTAAGTAGTAGGCCAGACCGGCTTGCTGTAATAGGTGGGTTTTTAGTGCGTGCTGGAAGGTCCGCAGGTCCGTGATGGTCCGAATCTCTGGGGGCAGTTCGTTCCAGAGAGAGGGTGCCCCCACAGAGAAGGCTCGAACCCTCAGGGCCGTCAGGCGGCATCGACCCGATGGTGGCACCCCGAGGAGGCCCGCCCTGTGGGAACGCACTGGCCGGTGGGAGGCTGATGGTGGCAACAGGCAGTCCCGTAAGTACCTGGGTCCTAAGCTATGGAGCACTTTGAAGGTGAGAACCAACACCTTGAATTGCACCCATGGAAAGCATCCTGCTTCACCCACCCACCCCGGGCTGGGAGGGAGCTGAGGATTGGTGGGGGGAGAAGAGGGGGGGCATGAGATCCTAAATGGTTTGGTGGGGAGAGCTTTCTTCCAAAAGACGACAATCCTCGAATTACGACCATAAGTGAGCCTGAAATTTCTGTTACTAAGCAAGATGTTGGTTGAGTGAGCTTTGGCTCACAGTCTGGCCGCCGTTGTTCAGTGAACCCCTGCAGTTGTTAAGCGAGCACCGCGGTTGTTAAGCGAATCTGGCCGGCCCATCGGCTTGGTTTGTCGGAAGGTCGCTATAGGGCATCATGTGACCCAGGGATGCTGCAACCGTCACTAAATAGGAGCCGGTGGCCAAGTGGGCCAAATTTGGATCAGGCGACCATGGGGGTTGCTGCAATGGTCGTAAGTGTGAGAAACGGTCCTAAATTACTTTTTTTCAGCGGCGTTGTAATTTTGAAACGGTCACTAAATGAATTGTTGTAAGTCGAGGACTGCCTGCATTCTCGTGAACTCATTGAACCTTCCGTTTCAGACAACAGAGCAGAATAACAGAGTCGGAAGGGGTCTTAGAGGTCCTCTAGTCCAACCCACTGCTCAAGCAGGAAAAACTACACCGTTTCAGACAAATGGCTTTTCCTCCTTCTTTCTGTGTTTGCCTTATTCTTTTATAATAATAATTATATAATTATTATTATAATAATATAATAATAATTCTATTATTATTGATTCACTTAACAACCATGTTATTCACTTAACAAATGTAGGGATTCACTTAACAACTGTGGCAAGAAAGATCATAAAATGGCAAAACTCATAATTGTCTTGCTTATCGATGAAAATATGGAGCTCAATTCTGGTCATTAAGTCGAGGACTGGAGATGGAGTATGGAGATGACCTTGGGGTTTTCTGAAAAGGGCATCTGTGTCCCTTATCCTTCTACATTTAGTCCTCGCCTTATAAACATTCGTTTAGTGACCGTTCGAAGTTACAATGGCACTGAAAAAAAGTGACTTGCAGCTGGTCCTCGCACTTGTGACCGTTGCAGCATCCCCACAGTCACGTGATCAAAATTTGGACACCTGGCAGCCGGCACGTCCTCAACTTACAACATTTCATTAAGTGACTGTTCAAAGTTACAACAACACTATCTGAAAACAAAAGTGACTTATGATCCTTTTTCACACTTATGACCATTGCAGCAGCCCCAAGGTCATGGGATCGAAATTCACAAACTTGGCAACCGATTCATATTTATGACTGTCACAGTGTCCCCGGCGCTGTGTTTGTGTGTCACCTGCCATCTTCTGACAAGCAAAGTCCATGGGGAAGCCAGATTCACTTAAGAACCGGGTTACTAACTGATCAACTGGAGGGATTCACTTAACGACGCTTGGGCAAGAAAGGTCAGAAAATCCACTTAACAAATGTTCCACTTAGCGATGGAAATTTTGGGCTCAATTGTGGTCGCAAGTCAAGGACAGCCTACATTTGTGAGATTTATAAGTCGCTAGTCTCCGTAAAGGAGCTTTGGTTTTTTTTTTTCTAAAAATAGAAAACAATAAAAAAGGAAATCCTATACATCTGGGATGAAGGCACTTCAGATAACGGAAGACACAGAGCACCCCTTCCTCTCCAAGATCTGGGAGAGCAGCTAAGATTTCCATAACACAGGTAAACCTCGACTTAAAACCATCCGTTTAGTGACCAAAGTTACAATGGCACTGAAGAAAAATGACTTCGGACTGTTTTTCACACTTCCGGGGGTCATGTGATCAGAATTCAGGTGCTTGGCAACTGGCATGTACCTATGACAGTTGTACTGTCCCAGGATCAAGTGGTCGCCATTTGCAATCTTGCCAGGGGCTTTTGACAAGCAAAATCGATGGGGCAAACTAGATTCACTGAACAACCGCAGGATTCACTTGACTGTCGTGATTTGTTTAACAACGGTGGCAGAAAGGGATCATAAAATGGGCATAACACATTTAACAACTGTCTCGCTTAGCAACAGAAAGGTTCAGCTCCAGTGCGGTCGTTAAATCAAGGACTCCCTGTACATAGATGTTGCAGAAGGTGTTTGACAAATATCCTTTTTTAGAGCTGGTCTAGAAAAATGTTGGCTATCTATCATTATGAGATCTTAGTCTAAGGCAGGGATGGGCAACTACTAGGGCCCAGTGGTGGAATTCAAATTTTTTTATTACTGGTTCTGTGGGCGTGGCTTGGTGGGCGTGGCTGGGAGGGTCATGTGACCAGGTGGGCAGTTTCTGTCAGCAGGGCAATAAAGATGAGGCTAGAACAGGGGTGGGCAAACTTGGCCATTTTGTGACTTGTGGACTTCAACTCCCA
>JAEANM010017134.1:0-13046 GCA_017656035.1 Myanophis thanlyinensis
AGAACCATGTCTGCATCCAACTCCCACCTTCCCAACTACCCTTAACTATTTTTCTAACCCCCCACCCTTCCTTCCTACCTAACTTACACGCGATTGCGTAAGCATTTCACTGCATAGCGTACCATGTATGACTGTGTATGTGACAAATAAATTTGAAATTGAAATTGAAATTGAGATAAACATCAGACACACAAAAGAAAACAAAAACAGCCCAAATCATGTATTCCAGTAGAGAGAAGTTCCCTGAAGATGGGTTCTAGTATAAGTCTGAAAACTTGGAAGAGTAAGTTTCTAGTCCCAGTGACCAACCCAGATTAAATCATGCAACATTATCATCCTGGGACATGTATATTCACCTTCATTCATAAAACAAGAACACTTTCCTTGGGACTAAGAAAAGGAGACCCATCTGATGTGGCGAGAGAGGGAAGACAAAACAAAAAAGGTTGGTTCTGAAGTTCCTTCTCCTTTACAACTCCAGGCTTGTGGGATTTAAAACATTGGTTGTCTGCACAGATATCTAAGACCCAAAACATGGTGATATTTATACATCAAATAAGTTTGAAGTGTACTCAGAAGCATATTCACCACCAGAGTAAGCCAACATAATATACTGGCTTATACTGACTTGTTTAGTACCACCTAGAATTTTTGAGTGGTATTCTACCTGATATACAATACTTTGCTATAAGTCAATCTCCAGGTGATAAAAATGTGGTTGCCACCAAGTAAGGCCTCTTACTTCAAAAACTACACAATAGGCAAACATAATAACTTATCTATGCTAATTTCAATATCTGCCTGTTCATTTTGCACATTTTGTCACATTTCAGGATTCTGTTATATCATCCCTTGTCACCTTAGGGTCATATGTTTAAGGTCAATATTTAAACAGTTCCGCATCCTCTTACTTGGGCAGAAATTTTGATCTATTTTATTTGTCCAATTGACATGATGCCTATCATGTAAAGATCCTCTGGGCACCAAACAAGCAAACACCAGTTTGGTTTAGCAATTAAGGCACCAAGTTAGAAAGCAAGAGACTGTGAGTTCAAGTCCCATCTTTAGCCATGAAAGCCAGATGGGTGACTTTGAGCCAGTCACTCTCCTCTCAATCTAACTCATCTAAGAAGATTGTTGTGGTGGAGAAAATAATAATAAGAAGGTGTGTTGGATATGTTCACTACCTTGAATTATTGTAAAAATAACAAATTACCATTAAACAAAAGTTACCATTAAAACAAAGCAAGGTGCAATGCAATCACTGTCATCACCAAACACAGACAACATTCCACAATTACAGAGTGCCTACTACTATCTTACATAACTGTCAGAAGAGCAGTTGGCCTTCTGCAAAATGTTTAAGAAGAATAAATAATATGCACACCCCATAGGAAGAAACATGACATACTGTGATTAATATTGCCTTCCAATTTATCAATTATAATTAATAAGGGAACACTTTGGGATAACAATTAATGTACAGGAGTTTGGATTTGAACCCAACATCATTTATGAAGTTCATTAGGTTTCTGTGGACCAGCCATTCTGTCTATGCCCAGCCTCGCTCATAAAGTTGTTATGGTTACAAGGGAAGAATAAGAAAGGAAGAAGTAAAGTTCTTGGAAACAAAGCAGGATAAGCATAAATCTAGGAAGCAAATAAATACAAACCGGATCATTGTTAATAATTACAGTTATTAATCTTCATGAAGCATTTCAAATCAATGGCTCAGTTTGGGCTAGGCACAGTCTCTTCATCCAGGGTGTTCACAATGGTCTGTTGGTTGTCTGTTTTGCCCTCGGAGTAATAAATGTTTATTCTGTAGGGGATACATAAAATAACATTAAAAACAACTAAAATATCTATAGTGCAGGAGCTTTTGTTTACGGAGAGAGCACAGTTGCCATGGCTGTGATAAGAGCCTATTGTCCCTTAGCAAATGGCAAAAATCGGCTTGCCAGATTCCTCCCTTTAAAAGTTCTGTAATTTCTTTCTGTTCATTCTGTTGTTTGCTAATGTCATCAAAGAAGAAGTAATATTGCAGCCTCTGGTGTCCACAAATGGCCAGTGGTGGACTTTCCCTCCCTCTGTCTTTGATTTTAAGTAGCTTTTTAAGCTGCTTTTTTATAAGGGTCACGCCATCCTTCTGTGGATATCACTTGGAAGGGCACTTTCCCCCTCCTCCTGATTTATCCTCAGTCCATCATCTTGCTCTACAACCTGGTTTAAGAACCATTCTGCAGCTGTCAGATTTGGCCAGATATGCCTGGCGTTTTTACTGGGGGCAAAAAAAGGGTTTTCAGCAAATGAAACATTCTCCGGGCATGCTTGAAGATAAAGTTATCTCAGTGGAGCATAACTTGCCATTTCTTGATGGACATGTTTTGAGAACATTGTCTTGGTTGTTTATTAAACCAGCTGTCAAAAGTTGTAATCGGTAAAGGGGCATCTGGATGTTAAATAGCTCGTGGTTGCATGCTTTTAGCTCAAAACGTAATGTGCCCTGCCAGTTTTGTAAGAGACTTACAACGCCTTGAGTGATGCCCTTCATGGCATGTTTTTGAATCTTCCTGTTCTTTTTTTCCCCTTAACGTTTTAATACTTTACTAGAACATCTAGTGTGAGTTAATAACAATGAACTAAGTATGAGCTTCCTCCTCATGCTTATTTTTTTCCCATAAGATCTGCAAAAAGGACTCCATAAGTATTGGATGTTTTTTAATGTTATACTTGAGTAGCTTAGAAGTGCCAATGAAAACTTCACCAAATATTTGAGGTCTCTGCTTGGCATTTTCAGAACTGATTTCTCTCCTGAGAGTTCATAAAAGGTGAGAGATGAAATAAAAAAGAAATTACTCTTTCCAATTTCCCTTTCAATTCCCCGGGAGCCCAAATTGAGGTAGAGGACTCAAAGTATATAGACTGAAAGTGGTAAGAATGTTCTTCTATTCCATGGGAATGTTTTTTTCTGGATCTGGGGCCAAGATGAGCAGCCAAACTCAAAATGAAGTGAATGATTTTTTAGGAAATCCAGGCAAGGCCTTCTGGGCAGAGTGGGAAGTAACTGGAATACAAGGATGGAAACAGGAAGAAAGAGATTTATACCCATTTATGTTTTATAGCCAATTTTCATCTTAATCTTCAGATCTACAGTATATCTGATTTTTTTTAAAAAAATGTCTAATAATATGGATCTGTGTCCTCCTTTGTGTGTTAATGATAATTTTATTTTATTTATTTTATTTTTCCTAGTTTTGATCTATATGAATCTTTCTTTCTGGTCTATGTGTGCCATGGAACTATGTTGAGAATGTTTGTAAGACTTAGGTTGTCATATTAAGCACCAATGAATAGAGAAGCATTGCCATAAAACTTCAAAAAACTGACAGCCACCACTGTTTTTATTCTGGCTTATTACCAATTGAAAAACTGGTAAAAATGAATTATTGCTGCATTCGGGTTTTTGATTTGTTTGTTTATCTAAGTGACAGTAATAAGATGCTTGGCTGTGTAGTTTATGCTGATAAGATTAAATCATAAATTTATGAGCTAGTAGTCTTGTGAAATATTGATCATAACTGATACCTTTAACATTGTTTTTATATAGACCTTATTCCTTTAGATTAGATTTCCTTGGGTATCCTTAATGTTCTCCTTTATCTATTCTTTCATGTGTACAATAAGTATTGGAGACAACATAACCACATTCACTGGTCTTCATCTTGTTCTCCATTAGATCTTGTTCTCCAACAGACTTGATAATACAAAACATCAAAAATGCAGTTGCACATAGTGAAGCATGGGTGGACATACAGCACAGTGTTGGTATCTACCAACACTAAATCAAGAATCACTGGATGCAAAATCATCCATCAGTAGGTTTTAGGAAGAAGCTGTTGTTATTAAAATTCAAAAGAATTTATTAAAAACATATTTCACTTCCAAGTCTCCAAAATTTATACAGGTAATGTATATCCTATTGGATTCTAATGGAGGATTTATAGATTTCTTGAACACGAAACTCAAAACCTGCTGTCTAGAAGAAGCCAAATATGTCTTTAATTTATCTCAAGGGTTATTTTGTCCTATGGATTGATATGATTCTTCTGATTAAGATGTTGTGACTTAATCAAGCTTTTTCTGTTGCTTCAAAGCCTTGACTAGAACATCATTTTCAATATCTACTACACATATAGAAGGCTGTTCTATGTATTGGAACTATAAAGTTGTCTTTGCTTTATATTGAAGAAAGGAAAGCTATATTGCTTTCCTTTCTTATACCTATAGATATTGAATTTGGGTCAGTTACTGGGACCAAAGATTTACTCTTATGAGCTTTTGGAGCCCATCTTCTGGGAACATTTCTCCACTGGAATATATGCTTTGTGTGTTGTTATGTGTGTCATGTTTATGTGGTGCCGCCTTATTGGCTGATTGGTATATTGACGGCTGGCAATTGGCTGTCATTTCCTTGTGCTGTAAAGCCCTAAGCTCCTAAGTATTTGATAAGATGGTGGTAAACACTCTTGTTAACTGACAAAAGTACATATAGTCTTCCAGTGCATTTCTTTTGATAATGGCAAAATGTGTTATATTAATCTATATGCTAGTTTGGGGGTAAAGGGATGCAAACATAGAGATGCTACACCAAAGGAAACTGTGATCTCATCAGGAGTCACATTTAAGTCTTGTAATTTTGCCAGAAATTGTGTGGATGATGTGACTGTGCTCTTCCCAGCTTTGAGCATATGCCATTCAAACAATTGTTAAAACAAAATACTCACTCAACTGTTCTGGACCAAACTTTAAACTCTGATAGTCTTTAAAAGCTTTATAGCTCAGACTTGATACAAATCTTTACTGTATGCTAGAATGAAGCTTGTTTTATGGTATTGGTTTCTCTTTCATCATAAAACATGGGACCTTCTTACATGGTAGTTTATTTAAGGCATCTCTTTCTTTTGTTAGTGACTTAACACATATTTAGCCTTGTGCTTTTCAGTCTTAGACCTAAGGGGACTGTAAGTTTTTGACATAACCAACAGACCTGTCCTGAAAAATTGATGAGATATTTCATTCATTGGTGATGCTCAACCATTTTAGCACGTCTTCCTTTACTTCAATTGCAAGATTGCTATCCTAGGTACTGAATCCTAGCCACTGATGTCTGAATTCATAACCATGCTTCTGTCCACAGTGCTCAGCACCCAAGTTAAGCTAGGATTTCTGGATTTATTCTCTCTTTTATTTGGTCTTATTTTATTTTCTCAGTAATGAAGCAAGATACTGATTGCTACAACTCAAAACCTGAACATTCTTATTTGTTTATTATTATTTTGAGAAATGGGAGTGCAGAACTACAAAGTGCAAAATCAACTGAAAAAAAAAAAATAGGCAAAGCACATCAAACTAACCCTGCTCTCCCCAACACTCCACAAAACAAAATTTATTAAGCTAATGCTACCAAACCAACAAATGGGGGAAAATGTTGCAATTACAATTAATCCCATTCATCCTTACATATTACATGAGCTGATAGAAATGGTAAGCTACATCATGCAATTTGGAGACCTTCTAGAACATAACAGTATTTGTTTCAGTTTTACTCTATTCCGTTATTTCAGCATTCACACAGACGAGGGAAATAAATTCAATTTAGGAGGAGTGCAATTTTTTTTTTAATTGAGGAGGCTACATCATATTGTACAACACTGCAGAGATTTTCAAAATAAAAACAGAATAGTTGACTCATGAGGCCCACTGTGAAAAGCAGTTAGTCATTTGGCCTTTTTGAAAGAAATGAGCGAACCATAGGAATCACATTTTCAGAGATAGATTAGGAGTCAAAAATATGGTTACAGACAGCTTGTTCTCTAGTTGCATTCCTGTAACATAAAGAATCCTTTTAAAAGGTTGCTTGTATGAATTTCTACTAGGGCTCTATAACAATTCATCATGGCCAACTTACCATAACCAACTCGCTGTGGGACAACTCGCCATGGCCAACCCTCCACAGGACAAAAGCTACACTAATATCAAAGAAATGGTAGAATACAACTATTAAAGGAAGGATGGAAAAGGAGGGATAGAATGAAATGTGAATGGCAAAAATTAAAATGTTTTTTAATTTATTTTAAATAATTAAATAGAATTGTTAAATTGTCCTGCAGTGAATTGTCCTGTGGCGAGTTGATTGTAACGAGTTGGCTGTGGTGAGTTGGCTGTAGTAAGTTTGCCACAGCTGGTTGGCTATGGCAAGTTGTCCCATTTCCTCTGCTAGAGTCACAGCTCTGAGAGGGAGGGAGGGAGCTCTGTAACTCCAATATTATGTTCAGTGTAGGAAATCAGGTACACATTGAGGATCAAGTATAGATTGTAGGTTTACAAAGTATTTGTTTGTATGAATATGATAAGCCAAGACAATATGCAACATCTGGTTGGGCTGTTACTGAATTGTTGAATATAATTGATACTCAACATAATCCATAGTTTGCAAACTACTAAACCTGAACTCATACATTATTTCAATAAGCAAACTAAAACATGGGTGTTTAAATTCATTTTTTAAATAAGGCAAATTATGTGCATATACTCTATTTTCAATTTATTTTCTTCTGGTGGGCCATTTGCCTTGAACCAAGATTATATTCCCATTTGTTTATTAGTTCATATTAAAATGCTTTAATTATTTGGATGGTCTTGTTAATACGCCAGTTACAGTTGTAAGTAGAATACATGATGACCCTAACAAAATAATCCATAGTGACTAAAGCAAAAATTGGTAGAGAGATTATGTTATTTGCATGTGTGTTTAAATCAGCAGTCTGAGACAAAAAGCTGAATGCTTAGAAATCCACCTTTAGTTCAGCTGTGGCCATCAGAGATTCCCTATGGCTATTGTACAAAACTCTGACACTTTGACAGATTCATTCACCAATAAATTTGGGAGAGAAAACAAATTTAACAATCCTAGCAATATTCTGCTTTTGATTCCTTAATTCTTCTATTTCTTTTTTTTTGTCCAGATGCCAGGTAGCCTTAGCTTAAGAGTGAGAGATGTCAACACCTTTAGAATCTATTAATATACACCACTGCTTCAAATAATTCAACAACCTCTTCATGCTGTGCTCCTATCCCTAGCTTTATTATTCTTATTTGTCCTTTATGATTTCTGTATCCACTCAATAGAGGAAAGCCATTAGGTGACAGGAGAACTTATTATACTACCACCGGTGACTTTTGGCACCTAAAGAATGATAAATGCATTCATCAGTGACATATCCTTTAAATGATCATTTACCAGCATAAGCATTCAAGAGAAACAGTAGTTCATTTATTTTCAAGGGAGGAAATTTCTCCTCCAAATTGAAGTTCCAATTCAGTATGATCTATTGTTCCTTGAACGAGCCACTGGTTCTTTTAAAAGTTAATGCCTTCTGGAAGAAAGCTAGACAGATAATCTGAAATATTCTGCAGAAGCAAGCATGTAATATGTAAGATGTAATACAAAATTATAATTTGCTTACTGACAATTAAAATAAGCTACTTTCTTACAAATTGTGAAATAGGTTAGTCAATTTAGCTGTATATATCCATACTAAATGATAAACTTCACAATGTGACTGGATTAAGACATTTCAATAAGACAAGACAAATAAGTAAAATATCACATTATAGCTTAGTATAAAGTGTGATCCATGTAACAAAGGGACTTCATAGTCCGAGCCTAAAATAGCACCCAAATTGTGATAATATAACACAAGTAACCTGTTCAAACCTTTACAACCTAGAATTCTTATTAATCAAGCAGGTTTTGTAATTCATAAGGATCAACACAGAATCAGAAAGAAGAGAAAGAAACAATAGGTTGGTTCCCAACCTTAGCTGATCTTGAAAGATTGAGCATGATGAATCTCATTCAGAAAATTACTCCTTGAATGGGTAACTCTGGAATGAGAAATTTAGAAGAAATGTTTCCAAAAAAGGTGATGGCAAACCACTTTTATATTGTTGCCAGGAAAAAAAAAAAGATGGACATGTCCATGAAGTCATTAGAGGTTGAGTTTACATTGAAGAAATATTTACAGGAGAGAGTTGTAAAGTTACTTCATCTGATATTTCATCCTTTATCTGTGTTCATCTGGAATTGTTTATTCAATTCCCAAATGTTTGGTGTTATTTTGTGTGCATATCTGTTTTTTAAGATTGTTTCCTTTTGGATGAGGGAGAAGCTGAGATCCCCAATGTGGTCTGTGTCTGTTTATTTCTACAGAGATTAAAGAAGCTATTGGGGCTTTAAAAATAATACGTATTTTAATAGTATTGAGCATTTGTATTGTTGACTTTTATTAAGACTGTCATAACACTTTTCTGTCTCAGAAAGATTTATAAAAGTCCTTTTGTTCTCCCCTTTTATTAAGTATATATATATTCAAATCCCGTAAGGATATGGCTGGCTGATGATGGCCAAAAAGCTTGAAATAGATCTATACCAGTCTCCCTGAATTTTTAAAATACCAGCAGCAAAAACTATTAACCAATATATATATATATACATACACACACCTCTACCAGGGTGTGTTTTGTACACATGCTTACTATATATTCTTCAGTGTTGTCTCAAGATGATTTATTTTGTCATCATTGAATGAGTCTGTGGTGATAGATTGGAATCTGATTGGAATAAAGTTGCAGTTAATCTGATTGGAATAAAGTTGCAGTTAATCCATATGCCATCTCTCCTGAAAGATATTAAATAGGAAAGAGCAGGTAGGGATTAGTTGCAACCATTTTGAAATGGTGATTGAGTCAAAGATTGTACTAAATCATCATTTTTGCAACATTTTAATAAACCTCCTACAATTATATGTATTCCAGCAGTGCACCAAGCTATCATGGTTTGTTTAGAACACACCCGACATCACAGTTTTGTAAATGGCATAGCAAGCCAAAAAACAGTCATTTTATGCATAGCATATTGAGCAAATAAATAATTACTTGTAGTGTAGCTATGACCCTAGTCCAGATAAGATAGTTTTGGTGTACTGTATACCAGAGATCTATGGCCACAATTGATCCCAACATTTCTGTTGCTAAGTGAGACATTTTGCCCCATTTTACAAACTTTCTTGCCACAATTTTGTTGTGAATTACGTCAGTTGTTAAAATTAGTAACAAGGTTGTTAAGGGAATCTGGCTTTCTCTTGACTTGGCTTGTTTCAAAAGTTGATCACAAGATCCCAGGACACTAGGACTGTCATAAATGTGAGTCAGTTGCCAAGCATCTGTATTTTGATCACATGACCATAGGGATGCTGTATATGGACCTAGGTGTGAAAAAAAACAATCACAAGTCACTTTTTTCAATGCCATTTATAACTGAATGGTCATTAAGAAAACCGTGTAAATAAATGGTCGTTAAGTGAACTCTTGTAAGTGGAGGACTCCCTGTACTCTTGTGGCTATATCTGTATATATTATGAAGGCTGTTAATCAGAAATAGGCAATTGAAGAAAGCAACATGAGTCTTCAAAGAATACTATGCAGAGTGATGGAAAAAAATTTAAGAAATACATTTAATTGATAACCTGCCCCATATAATAATCTTAAATTCCTTTGCTGGAGACATGGACCATAACCCAAAGATATTGGTACAAATACAAATAATAGTATATAGTAAAAATAGTAAAAATGTATATCTGCACAATAGCAGTAGTAAAAACTCATCCTATGTTCTTTGTCTATTATTCATTGTGGGCCCACATAATTATGAACCTAATTATCTTTAACTTTGACATGAGAAAATAATTTTGAATCCTAACAATGACTTTACATCCTCATACATATTTTATGATACTTAAGAAATCACATCCTAGGAGATAAAATTAGTTGCATTTAATGACTTTAAAAAAAATGGAAAAAAAGTGACATAGATTTTGAAACATTCTTCAAGATAGTTTTATTATTTTTATTATAATTAGTGTATTATTAGTATTATTATTTTTAAAAAGCACATAGGAGTTCCAAATAGCTGGCTTGATATTGCATTTAATTTCTTTGCCACCTGTGTTATTGATTTTAAGAGGAGAAAATAATTACTGCCTTAGCAAATTACTAACATTAAGGAGGAAATGAATTGATAGATTAGCTTGTGTTTAGACCCCCAGCAGCAAAAGTGAAGATTTATTGAAAGAAAATAAAATAAAATCTTGGTTAACTTTCTGCTGTTATCTGATATCTCACATCTCAGGGGGCTCCTTGTGGGCAAACAAGGTAAATAAGTTTAAATTGAATCAACCTCTCTAGAATTATCATGAAGTACATTGAAGAATTTAGCAGCATCTTCAACCGGGGGCCAACAGCGTGAAGTCCCTGCTTATATAACCATTCCAACAAAGAAAGAAAAGCTATTTCATCCAGACTGGATAGCTAGACGTTTCATAGTTCCACATATTTCTAATGCTCAGACAGTATTTTGGAATCATTAAATAGAAATGGATTTCATTCATTTGGTGATGCCATGAGAGGTAACTATATTTAGTATTTCTGTTTGTGTTTGCTTCCATGTGAGAACGAGAGGAGAGTTGGTGGTGGGGAACCACGATAAAACTCTGCTCGTATATAAGCTGCTGTGACATCTACAGTGTGCTGCTAGAAATCAAAAGACCAATTTGCAAAGATGAGTAAATCCTCAAGCGGCGGAAAGTACTTGAAAAGCGATTAATCATGATTCCAATGAAAATATATATAATATCCAGAGAATAGAGAGGAACTTACTATTCAAGCAGCATACTCGCAAAGAATCTTATCTTAGTTGATTTTCACAGTTTGGTGGTTCGTGATAAATAATACTTCTATCTTTCCTTGTTATTCTAAATACCATCGTTAGATTAAATAACCTTTGCCAGGATTGCAAATTAAGCAAAACAGATAAGTTCAAATTTTGATGTCTTCAGGTATGTATAACCCTGGTCCCACAAAACTCGAAACTTTCCCACATCAATCAATCAGAATAGGGTTGGAAAGAACCATGGAAGTCTTCTAGTCCAACCCTGGTAGCTGTCCAGGCTCTTCTTAAAAACTTCCAGTGATGGAGCGCCCACGATTTCTGATGGCAAGCTATTCCGCTGGTTAATTGTCTTGACTGTTAGGAAGTTTCTCCTTAGTTCCAGGTTGCTGCTCTCCTTAGTTAGTTTCCATCCATTGCTTCTTGTTCTACCTTCAGGTGCTTTGGAAAATAACTTGACCCCCCTTTTCTTTGTGTCAACCCATCAAATACTGGAAGACTACTATCATAAATGTATGAGTGACAAAGTTATTATTGTGCACTGCTTTCTTATAGTTTTTATAGAAGTGTTTTGAAATGTTGTTTATCTCTGAGGGCTAACAGAAGACATCGACAGAACAGTTGGTTGGACTAAACAGAGTGATTTACACCTTTGCAGAAACATATGTACGATTTTCAGCACGCATGCAGATTTTGTCTGTTGGGTATTTTAAGATCACTCAATAGATCTCGGATGAAAACACCATACACAGCGGGGGAGGGGAGAAAGCCGGGCAGCTGAAGGAGCCCAATAAACAAATTGCTGATTTCTAATTTCAGCTACACACGGACTTGGATCCAGGAAGCAGTAAGATCAAGTACATCTTGTCAGGTGATGGTGCTGGGACTATTTTCGTGATCAATGACAAGACAGGAGACATCCATGCTATGAAACGACTTGACCGGGAAGAAAAAGCAGAGTACACTTTGACTGCTCAAGCGATCGATAGGGATACAAACAAACCACTGGAGCCCCCTTCGGAATTCATCATTAAGGTCCAAGATATTAATGACAACCCACCAGAATTTGTCGATGGCCCGTATCATGCGACTGTTCCAGAAATGTCTCTTGTAGGTATGTATGACCGAATGACATTTCCACGTTTCTTCACAAAACATTTTTATTCTTCCCTGCTTTTGTGTTTCCAGTATTTGAGTATTTGAGCGAGTTTCCTTTTCCAAACAATTATTTTAGTCCCTCTGAAAGATGAATTGTTTGGTGAACAATTAGGTTGTTTTGCATTACAGTTCAGGTGTTGTGAAAGTGGTGTTGCTGAAGCTGTTTGTTCCAACAATATTTGTTCCAGCACGTCTTTGTGATACCGTTAGTGTTAATATTTATCTGTCTGGAGAATTACTTTTTTTGTTTGTTTGTTTCCTAGTTCATATGCAACACTTAGGATCTATGGTTACATGTTAACATCTCCAATACACCCACTTCTTTTGAAACATAATTAACTTACAGTGGTTTTATGGGAAATGTCTCTGAGAGCAAAAAAGTCCATTGCTAGATTTTACTCAATTAGCTGTTTGAACTAAGAGAAGGTAAAACAAAATAATAAGCACTGAAAATATAGGGGAGATGTCTTAGAACTGATAGTGAAGTTTTGCATACTGGGATTTGTTGTTTCGTTGAAAAGTTTTATACAAAGTTATGGTTAGCAGGACAGATTCTATTGTTGGGCAAAGTGACATTGGATAACCGGAGTGGAGGGCGTACTAATACAGTTAGAAATTTTGATAGACACAATGATCTCCATATTGAGATGCAAATGTCCAGTTGCCTTTTTTAAAAATAGAGATAAATGCAAATGTCACTTCAAATTTACAGATAAGAACAGGTTAAACCATGTGACGTATCAAATATGAACTGAACCATCAGTTTCCCTATCAGTAAAAAAAAAACTGCTTTATTTGGAGAACAGGGATTGCTAATTAGTCTGAAAATACATTCTATGATCTTAAGCTTTCAGTTTAATCTACCTCAAGGAGGATAAAAGTGAAGATTTCAAATGCATCCTTGAGCTTTTGGTAGAAAACGAATATTAATTAAACTACACAAATAAAGCCTGCTGCTTTATAGATCTTTTTTTTTTTTTTTGCATTATAATAAAGGTGGACTGAATCATGTAGAACCCAGCTCCAAATCCCCACATTGTTGTGAAGGTAAATGACATGATCTGGGCCATCAGACTATCTATCTATCTATCTATCTATC
>JAEANM010017136.1:0-13046 GCA_017656035.1 Myanophis thanlyinensis
TAAGCAAGATGACTGAATGATCAAAATCAATGTCAAACTGGCCAAAACACTCAATTTCAGTGGGGGTTGCATATTTTGAACACAGCTGTACATAAATGTCCCTCTATCCCATTTTTTTCTCCACAAGAATAACCAGTGACTTAGATTGTTTAGGCTGAGAGGGAGTGACTGGCCCACTAATCCCTAGAGAGACATTGTGAGTAGGAACTAGCAGTTGGATCTCCTTACTAATAGTCCAAGACCTTAACCACTACACCATGAAGGCACTCTGCTTTTTTTTTGTCTGAAGAAATAATCTATTCTTAATTAACAGCAGATAATTCTCCAGAAGTTTCATATAGAAATTGTGTCCAAAAGTGATATTCTTCTGCTTTCTTCCTTTCTCTTTATATTCCATCATTGCTACAGTCCTTCTCCACACACACCCTTCCATCTATCTGATGTTTTCATGACAGATTTGAACCAGGCATTTGGTTCAATTTTGTTTTCCCTCATCTGATGGTATTTCGTCAGAGATTGTTGTAAAATAGGTCATGTAAGTTATATATACACAAATATAGAGAGAGGTATCCTCAATATTTCCTTATTCCATTTACTTATATTTTAGGACAGTAATAGAAATACTTTTTCCTTTTTTTAATTTTCGATACTTGTAAACGATGTCTTCATTCAAAAAAGGAATTTGGAGCCCCAATATCAAATACAGGTAGCCCTCAACTAAAGTTTGTTTAGTGACCATTCAAAGTTACAATGCTTCTGAAAAGAGTGACTTGTGACCGTTTTCACACTTAACAACCGTTGCAGTTTCCCCATAGTCATGTTATCAAAATTCAGGCATTTGGCAACTGACTCACATTTATAACGGTTGCAGTGTCCTGCAGGTCATGTGATCCCCTTTTGAGACCTCTTGGCAAGCAAAGTCAATGGGAAGGCCAGATTCACTTAGTAATCTTGTCACTAACTTAACAACTACAATGATTCACTTAACAAATGTGGCAAGAAATGGGGCAAAACTCATTGAAAAAATATTACGCTTAACAACAGAAATTTTGGGCTCAGTTGTGATCGTAAGCTGTCGACGAACTATATTAAGTGCTACACAAAAGGGAATAAAAGCTAAGCATCAGTAGCTATCTATGACAGTAACTGAGAAACATAAAAAAAAGCATTTAAAATAAATAAAATATAAGCTTGAAATTTAAAAATTCCTTGGTAAATAAATTTTAGCCTAGCACAGAAATAATGCAGCAAGCATGCTTCCTGTGGCTGCATTTTCTGAAACCAGGCTGCCACTATAGAGAAAAATGTCTCATAACTATGGACAGAGGATAGTCTTAAAGCAAATGAAATTTGATAAGGACCCCTGGCCAAATCACTGCTGCTGTTTTTGTTCCTCTATTTCCCTTCATCCGGATCTCCATCCTGTTCTGTCTTCTGTGAACAAACATATTACTTGCCAAAGTTATCCAGATGTTGAGGTTTTTGGTGCATTACAGGGAAAGCTGCAAGAACCATTGCTGCAGTTTACAAACTCTATAGGAAGACCGAGCAGATTATTTGTAGCTTGTACTAACTAAACTAATGAATTGCACTGATGCCCATTAGTTTTAGGAGGAGTGTGTAGGAGATGTTGAAGAATGAGTAATTGGAAAAACAGAAAATGGGGAGAGTATAAGTCCCTCTTGCCATGGTTGAAATGAATGTAGTTTCTCTAAAATGGCATGAATGCCAACAGATCTGTGAGGATTGTGTTAATTAATACCGGGGCTGGTAGGATAAGGTTAGGATTTTAATTTGACCTTAAAATGAACTCAGAATAAATTCCTGCTGCAACTGAAATCTGGATCAATGTTTAGAAGTATGACCTTAGTGGATGGGACCTCATCAAATAATCCCTTCATGCATGGAGGGTGGCCAAAAGGAATTATTTATACAACATTGGAAAGAGAAGTCTGCACATGATTTGCAGTGGTGGATTGCCAATATGTGTTATTTGTTAACCTTGAATGACACTTTTTCAAGAGAGAGGAAAGGAAGGAAGCTAGCAAAAGATTTATTCTAATTTTCTGGTACTGTTCCGGTATTGCTTATCTATCTCTTCCCTCCCTCCTGGAATATTTTGCCTATTAGTATTTTAGTCCGTATCTATATAACAATGATAGATCTGTTTGGTATCTTTATTTTTCTACCATTACTGCTTGTTTAATTTTCTGTTAATCTGATATTTCAGATGCTTTAAAAGATAGCAAAGAACTCATCTGGACAAAAACTATGTACCCTGACCTTCACATGCCTTTTGCGCCATCCTGGTCACTCCACTGGGTCTATAGGGATGGTCATCTTGTCAACCTCCCAGTAAGCTTGTTGGTAGAAGGCGATATTGTTGCTCTGAGGCCCGGCCAGGAATCTTTCACTTCTCTTAGAGGGATTAAGGTAACTCTGATTTTTCTTCTTGATGGTAATGATGATGCTGATGTACTAGTAAAAAACAAGAATTTGATATGTCCAAAGTCTGATTCTGTCTTTTTTTTAATTCAAAGTATTTAATATTTTTTTTACATAAACATGAGTATTAGAAACACCAGTACATTTCTTCCTAAAAGGGCCATAATTAACATTTCTTTTAAAAATGGAAACCAAATAGTTCAGAAAACATCAGCACATACAGCATGTGACAAAGTGACTTATTTCTGTAATGGGAAGAACAGATTTAAAGCAATAACAAATAACAATAGCACTTAGATGTTTATACCGCTTCATAGTGCTTTACAGACTCAACAGGACTAAACAGGAATCCCTATAAATTACCTCATTTCCTAACTTATTGTCCTATCTTGTCTAGACTATTCTCTTGCTCTGCTATCTATGGTCAAGGTCAGTCGCATACACATTTCACTGCATATCGTACCATGTATGACTGTGTATAGGATAAATAAAATTTGATTTGATTTGAGCCATCTCTAAGCGGCTTACAGAGTCAGCATATTGCCCCCAACAATCTGGGTCTTCATTTTACCAACCTCAGAAGGGTGGAAGGCTGAGTCAACCCTGGCTGGTCAGGATCAAACTGCTGGCAGTCGGCAGAGTTAGCCTGCAATACTGCATTCTAACCACTGTGCCACCACAGCCACCATGCACTGCTTGCCATTGCTTCTTCAGCTTGATGGACCTTTTCATTTTAACTTAGTTGTGCAGTTATCTGTTTTCATTTTTTAAGAAGTATGCTTAATTTGTTATTGTTAGATACTTGAAGGTTCTGTGAGCAAAAAAAGCAGGGTACATATAATAATGCTATAAAAGACTATTGTGTCAGCCAAGCAACAATAAATTATATGTTTTAGTAAAGTAAGATGTATTGTTTTTGGTTGCTTAAAGAAGTTTGAACTTTCTGTAAGATATTTGAGTTGCCTGTTTAGAATAAGAATAGAATAGAATAGAATAGAATTCAATTCTTTATTGGCCAAGTGTGATTGGACACACAAGGAATTTGACTTCGGTGCATAGGCTCTCGGTGTACAACAAAGGAAACTACATTTGTCAGGAATCATAAGATACAACACTTAATGATAGTCATAGGGTACAATAGGCAATCAAATCATACTATGAGACAATAATAAGTATAAATCGTAAGGATACAGGCAACAAGTTATAGTCATAGTGGGGTGGGTGGGTGATGGAACGATGAGAATAATAGTAATGCAGACTTAATAAATAGTTAGACAGTGTTGAGGGAATTATTTGTTTAGCAGAGTGATGGCATTCGGGAAAAAGCTGTTCTTATGTCTAGCCGTCCTTGTGTGCAGTGCCCTATAGCCTCGTTTTGAGGGTAGGAGTTGAAACAATTTATGTCCAGGATGTGAATGGTCTGTATATATTTCCCAGCCCTCTTTTTGACACGTGCAGTATACAGGTCCTCAGTGGAAGGCAGGTTGGTAGTTTTTTGTTTGTTAGACAGCTTCTGTCACTGTCTCATCTTTTTCTGACAGGATGATGAACACATTGTCTTAGAACCAGGGGATCTGTTTCCTCCTTTTTCTCCCCCACCCTCCCCCAGTGGGGAGGTGAAGAAAGGACCCCAGAATCCTCAGATGTTTCGACTCTTTCGGGTCACAAAAACACCAGTGATTGACAATGTTCGGTAAGTTCTTAATTCTTGGAGAGAGTTCTTCTCAAAGCATAACAGAGATTTGCTGGGTGCAAAGCTGGCAAAAGGTAATACATTATTGACAGTATTTTTAAGATACTCAGTGACTTTTCACTTGCTTGTTTCAGGTTATGTTTGGACATGGGCTTATCACGGCCGGTGACTGCTCTAGATAACGAGAGATTCACAGTACAGTCAGTGATGCTGAAGTTTGCTGTTCCTGTTGTGCTGGTATGTGTAATTGGTTGTAAGAAGCAGCTGTTCTGTTTTGGTCTTGTCAAGTTCTAGGTGACCAGGAGTATCCCAGTGGTTTTCTGTGCCTTCAAAGAAATAGTCCTTGATTCTTTTTTGCAAGTCTCAAGTGTTTATTTGTAGAAATAAGAGGAACTGTTTTGTGTACAGAAGAGAACTAGGCAAAACTGATGGAACAGTTTTTGGGGAAGAAAGAGAGAGAGAGGAGAAAATGAATTGTTATAGTCATAGACCAACCTAGAAGAAAAGAAAATAGCTTAACTAAACCTTAAGCTGATCCCTCTCTTTACTTCTCAATCTCTGTAGTAAGATGGGCATATTGGGTATCCAGGTTTTAAAGGAAGATGGGAATGTATGTGCACAGCTAAACCAATATATCTGCAGTGTTTATTTTTTAAAATGTCTGATCTGGATACAGCAGTGCATGAAGGGACCTCTTGTCTTGAGTACCGTAACACGGACTAAGTAAGCCTGTTTTTAAAAAAAACTGTTTGCAAATCTCAGTCCAACTATTGATGGAGACCTGTTCCTGAGAAAACAACTTCAATGGTTACTGGTCCTTTCCGAGCACAATTTAGAAGTTATTTATTCCGCTTGGAATTTAAGATCTAGATGAGAGATTCTTCTTTCTATCATGCCATCATCGGAGACTGTTTGGGAGGAATTCCAAGATAGAGTCTTTTCAGCAGCTGCTCCCAAGTAAACCAGACTAGCTCTTATTTGTGGTGAAGGGCAAAATGACTTTTATCCATAGCCATATTTCAAAATCAAGCTTGCCGAAGGACTTTTTAACTGGCAAATGCTGTTTCCTTAGGGTGTTATTGACACATTTTAATTACATTGTTTTGATGTTTGAAGCTTAAGTGCTATTTGCCTTGAGCTCTGTTTTTCAGAAAATTGCTTGTCTGTTTTCTGAAAACAATATAATGAAAACGACAAAGTCTGCATTCACAGGCTCAGAATCACCTCTCTGTTTAAACTACAGTAATGGCAAATAAAGTGAACCAATCTATTTGTGTAATGGGTGCTCTAGTTTCTTTGATTCACCCCAAATCTGGTCGCTGTGTAATCTTTCAAAGAATAATTATGTTTTATGTAGAAGGGTGGGAGTCTGAAAGCTGAGTTTTTAAGGTTGTTTCCTTTCTTTAAATGGCAGCTTGGCTTCCTGGTCACCAATGCCATGCGTTTTTTTTTCATGGCTGGTGGAATAGTCCCTTGGCAGTACATGTTTCTTCAGCTTCAGGTAAAAAAAAAACCTATGTTGTTATCCCCATATTGATTTGGTTCTCACTTATCAAAAAAAAAAAAAGAGAGAGAGAGAGAGAGTACCTTTTACATTTACTATTAAATACTTGTGTGATGTTCATACTTTTGTATATGCTACGTTCCACTATTAAGCTGTGTTAGTTAAGGATGCATTTCATAGTGAAAAGGGTGAGAAGCAAGTTCAACACCTTTCTATGATGTCCTGAGATTCCGGCTTTAGGGAATGGTGGCACCTTTGCCTATCAGCAGCCCCAGTTTGTTATTCTAATTCTGCTAATGTACAAGCAAACATGGCAAGAATAAGTCTTTCATGGAGATATATGGTGGGGTTTAAGGCTCTTGAGATTCCACCTGTAATTTGCCTTTTCTTGCATTTTTCCTTTATTCATGGTTATATTTTTGTATATGTAATTTCAGTGACCTTAAAAACAGGATGCTTCTGGGACAACTATATAATGTCTTTATGGCTTTGGTCATCACTGACTATCTGGGGAGGTACTACTACATCCTTAGCTATCTATGCAAAGTGGTTGTACTCATTGTGACTTGGAATGGCATTACAGGTTAATGGAGTCTTGCCTATCCTCCCACTCCTGTTTCCAGTCCTATGGATTCTTGCCACAGCTTTTGGTGAAGCCAGGGTTCTAGCCCAGATGAGCAAAGCTTCCCCTACATCCTTGGTAGGTATTTAACAATGAGGAGTGGTGGGAGGATGGACTGGGCAAAAAACAACAAACAAACAAATCTTGGAATGGGAATTTGCAAACCTCTTTTAATATTGAAAGAGGGAGATCCTGTGGTCCTTCTTTCCCTTTCCCTGCTTTTTTTTTTTTATCATTCTTTGGAATTGGAGGTATTCCTGAGGTTAAAGGGATGGGCTTTGAGCATGAACAAAAATGGGAATTATTCAGAGGATCTGATAGACCATCTGCTGGTTGCAATTCTCAACTCTTTTCGTTGAGTGAGTTTCCATTTTAGCTTGCACTGGTCTTTTGATTCTTAATTGTTTAACCTCTCTAATGAATAACTAGGTATTTTATATATGTGTGTGTGTTTTTAGAATTGCAGAGCTTATGGGGGGTTTACCAATGACAGGAACAATGTTTTTTCTTGATTGTGTAAATTCTACTGTCAGTTGATTTATATCATTCCTGCTTCTTTCTGCTTCTCCTATTCAGTCTTGTTCTGCTTCTTCCATTCCGTCTGCTTCCATCTCTGCTGGCTTGCTGTAGGCATGTGGAGCTTGGTGTCCTTATTTTCCTCTTCCTTTCTCCAGCCTCTCCATTGTTTGCTTCAGTGCTCGTGTTCTCAGTGTTTCCCTTCTCCATTCCAGAGTCCAGAAATTTTGCCTCTTTGGGCAATTTGTTTACATCCCAAATGTAGACTTATATCATTGCTCTCTGCCATCTGTAAGCTTAATTGGGTCTTTGCCACTTCTGCTTTGGCTTAGAGTAGCACTGTCTCTTGTAGCACTTTACCACCAAAATCATCTAGCACAATTACATGCTTCTGTCCTCTGCTTTCCCTTTGTCTGGGGGCTGGAATTAGACTCTTCGTTCTCCCAGCTTGCATGTTTCTGCCTTTTCTCCCCGTCTCTTTAATTTTGCCTTCAACTTTCCTGACTGGTTTTCCTCTTCAAGTCTTATTCTGAACCACTTTCTACTTGATGCTGCTATTCCTTATGTTCCACCTTAACAGCTATCTTGATTACGGTATCTTTGGCTTGTTTTTAATTTAGGAATGTGTTTGCTTTTAACCTAAAGCTTATGTTAAATTTTAATATTAGTCCAAGATTAAGTTCCTGATCCTGTGTCCCTCAGTATCTTTTCATGGTCAGAAACGAGACTGATTCTTTGGGGCTGTTTTTTTTTTCAATTTGTAAAAGAATATCTGAGGCAGCATACTTTTTATGTAGAACTTAGCCTACAGAGATCTCCTTTCGTTCATGTATCTTAGTGGTGACAAGTATTTTCAGAAGGATTTTCTTCATGCATTCCTTCCAAATATCTTGATAGTAACCAATTTTATCTTATATTTTTTGCTGCAGCTGGCTAAGTTCTCAGAAGACACACTCAGTAGCTACACAGAGATGGTATCTTCCCAGGTACTTTTATTGAACAGTTTTTCATCCTATTCTGTGTTCTTCTGTGCAGTCCATCCTTTCTTGTTGCAAAATGCTTGGCCTCTTTTTCTTCTTTTCTGTATCTTTGGCTTGTTGGCACTTTCATTTTGCTATACTGTCTGCACGCTTACTGCGTACCTTTTCTATATGCTCTTCCCTATAATGAATGTCTACAGTATGCCAGTTTTATCTTGATTTTTTGAGAACAAAAGGGCATTTGAATTAAGCCTGTGGAATTTTTCAAAAGTTTATTTTAAGGAAGCACATAATTCACATTGCTTGTCTAGCTGAGTGAAAATAACTGACAGATGGTCCAAGAGACTGGAAAAAAGCATCCTAAGAATTCAGGCTGCGTACTCTATATGTCAGAATCAAATTTAGGAAAGTTAAATATGAGAAACTGGATATTTCTGTGAGATTAGATGGAACAAATAAATGGGTGGTCGAATTTCAAAGTTTATCCAGGTAGTCTATATGTTATAATCTGATTAATGGGATCCGAGCCCCTACCATTTATTACTTCAACCTCTTTAATTGTTCTTTCTTAGATGTTCAGGTTGCATGATAAGGCCATCTAAACTGAGAAAAGAGAATGTGCGTTACAATTACCTGCAAAAACCAGAGTTTTACCAAATCAAGAATCAGTTCATTGGTGGAACTTACTACTTTCTTCTATCTAAATTAAGAAGCAATGAGGATTGCTGATTGCATTCAGTAATGAACTTATAATTGGTATAAATTGTAGTATTAGTGGGCAAATTGTCTGTGATATCTATTCAGGTGGGTGGTGATGAACTGGTGTCTAATATTTTAGTGCTTTGGAGCAATCCTTTGCATTTTGAAACAATACTGCAGAGGGGCGGGGGGAGAAGAGGGAGCGAGAAAGATAATTTCTTTTTCCATGTAGCTAATTTAACTAAATGTTTCTTCCATTTTTCTGGGTCACATGAAGATAGACTAAAGAAACTGCATATTTAGCTTTGAGAAAAAATGACTGAGGAAGACATATGACAGCACTTTGAAATATCTGAAGAGATGTCTCAGAGAAGAAGGTCAAAACCTGTTCCCCATTGTTCCAAAGTTGAGGGCATGAAGTAATGGTTTCAGGTTATAGGAAGATGGATTCAAATTGAATTTTAGGGGAAAAAATCTATTTAATAATAAGAGCAGTTTGACAGTGGAAGCAAGAGAGATAATGGGCTCCTGTATACTTGGTGTCTTCATATGGAGGCTGGATATCTTTCTCTTGTGGATGCTCAAGTTTGGATTCTTGCATGGAGTTGAACTTAATGGGCCGAATAATATCTTCCAATTCTATTCTATTCTTCCTTCCTATTCTAATATCTTTAGAATTCTATAATTCTAAATGGAATTCTAGCCATGTATAGGTGAACAGTGGAATCCTAGCCATAATTGTAGCTATATGAACCCCACTGCACTAAACTAAAGACCTGTTTGTTCAGCATCTGTTTCCCACATATTTCAAACAAAATTTAACATAATAGAGGTTATGTATCTATGTTTTTTAAAATATCCCATATTGAATAATCCTCAGAATTGTTCCACAAAGCTGAATCTAAGGTGAAATTCAGAATTCTGCCTGCACTGATTTTTTTAAGATACATGTTTGTCAAAGTTCAATTTTTTTACAGCTGTATTTGTCACAGTACAAAATAAAACAAAAAAATATAATAACAGACAGATAGAAAGAAAGAAAGAACAGAAGGAAAGAAGGCAACCCCCCCTCTGAATCATCCTACTTCCTGTACATATTTTAAGTCTGACATTCCCTACAAGCTTTGTCATGCACTAGAGACCTGATTTATACACAGGTTGCTATACTTAGTTTCTGTGGAAATGTTAAACTGTCACTTGCTACCAATTCTGTCTTTCTGGGAATAACCATGTTCCTTATGTGAAGTCTGTTTGAACTACTTGTTCTTCCTCATTTAGTTGACTAGTTTTTGTGGCTTTTTTGGTAGGAAATGTTACGGTGTATCTGGAGCCACTTCCTGCAAGTTCTGAAGGGCAAATCACCAACTCTCACCTTCACCTCTAGTCTGCTTCACAGTCTGGGATCTGTCACAGTAAGTCTGGTTGCAAGAAGAATTGCAAAAAAGGACCATAGAGTTCCCTGCCCTGTATCTCATTAGCTAGTATAGAATGGGAAGGATGTGTGTTTTTTGTTTTATTTTTGTAGCTATAATGTACACGGAAGATGGCATTTAATTTCATTGTATGAGGTGCAATGACAATAAAGTAAACTAATTAACTAGTTTCCTTTATGGCCGCAAACAGTTCTTGTAAAATCTGTCTGAACGTGTTAGCTAGATATTGATGAGATAATGGTTCAGAAATGTGGTCAGATTGATTTTACGTTGAGGACCGAAGATATCAAGTTACTACTGATTGGCAAGCTCTTTATCTTGGCTGGACCGACAGTAGTCTCTTATATGTAGAAAAAAAAAGATAAAGCTGAGGTATCTAGTTTTAAATCAATAAACTACAAATGAGCAGTAGGCATGCCCTTTTGTCCTTTTCAGCTTTTTAGAACATTAGCATTTTACTTTACTAAAAATCTATTCTTGGGCTTCACTTTCCACCTATTTTCCACAGGAGTCTTCACTCCTGTCCAAAACATGAAATGTGATAGAAGATGGCTAATAAAGGACACCACATACTGCCAATTGTCATTCCTTTTGGCCTTAGCTGATCTCTCACTGAGCTAGGACTGTGCCTTGTCATCTCCTTACTTTGCTTTACGGTATTTTATAGCACCTGCACATATTGGGAAAAGTATTTCTGCATTCAAGAATATATTTTTAAAAAGCCTCGAGAGATTGAAGGTTATTTGGAAATGGCCTTTTGTCTTGCATTGTGTTTAAACGATGGTACATTGTGTCTGGCTCACTGATTCAGACATAGCCATGCCCAATAGTTTATTGTATATCTCTGGGGTTTTGTCAGGTGTCTTGGGCTTGTTTTTAGGTGCTCTGCTGTGTGGATAAGCAAGGAATTCTGTCCTGGCCTAACCCCAGTCCAGAGACGGTTTTGTTCTTTAGTGGCAAGGTGGAGCCTCCTCACAGCAGCCATGAAGATCTGACAGATGAACTCTCCACACGCTCCTTCTGCCACCCAGAGATGGATGAAGAGGTGAGGGATGGGTTCATAAAGGATACTCAAATCAGGGTGCTCTGAGCTGTGTCTGGGTCTTCTGACTTTTGTTTCATTTGCAAGGTAACGCCTATTAAACTATAGATGCATGCTTAAATTCTTCAGTTAAATTATATCAATAAAATACCTTGGGAAACTTATTCTCTCATCCAGCTAGTCTACATGAGCAATCTAGATTATTTAATGAAATCTAGAACAAATATTATTATAGTACCTTTGAAGACTAATCGAATAAACACAGCATGAGTTGTTCAGACGTAGAACTTATTTAATGGAATGATACACAAAATCTATATATAGGGTCTGTGTTTCTGTACAAAGCGTAAGTGTATACAAGATAAGTTCCTATTCATGTAATCAGTAATGATGTCATATACCTACCTCTTCGTCAAATTCAACATAGGAAGTAGGAGAGAATTCGAGATTTAAAGATTAATTAAACTTTTCAGGCATTTATTTTGTTTTTTGAGTATGATTATAGTCCACAGGAACCCAAAAGCATAATCTTTGCAGGTGATTGTTGAGGGAATAAGAATTAAAAATTCTTCTCTTTATAACATTTCTTTTTCCTTGAAAACACTGATCATGAATTTGAACAGGAATTTCATTTGGAAGGATTATGAAATGAGCATTCTTTTGACATGAGATTATTAAGTAATATACCATATATACATATATACCAGGTGTATAACCTCTCCTGCGAATAATCCAACTTTTGAACATTTAGCCAAAATACTGTGAAAAGATAACCTGTGGATAAGTCAACCCTGCATTTTTCATAGTAGTTTGGTTAAAAATATGAGGGTCTGCTTATCTGTGGATGGGCTTTTATATGTGTGTATATGGGAAATAGAAGTACATACTTTTAAAACTATTACCATATATACCTGCAGGTTACCCCATCCTCAGATAAGTGAAACCTGAATTTTTTTTCAACCTTAATCCTTAAGTTTATTAAGGATCATAAAAGTGAATACAAATTATTAAAAAACCCCAAGCAGCAAAATACAAGAGAAAAAAGTGTAGAAAAGAAAAAAGGGAACAAAATATAACTTTCCCTTTCATTCCAACAAGTGAGAACCATTTTAACAGCTTATGGCTATCTCTAAATGCAAAATAAACTCCCTTCTCATAACTCAGCTCTTAAGAAAACAAAAATCCAAATGCTTCATTATTTGTTAACAAAAATCAAATAAGAACAACTAGATATAATAACTAAGTTCTTTATTTCACCTTTATCAAATAAGCCAAACATAATTTTTGAGTCTGTTTTGGCACCTCAAATACAAGTAGTCCTTGACTTACAGCAATTCATTTAGTGACTGTTCGAAGTTACAACAGCAGTGAAAAAAGTGTCCATTTTTCACACTTAAAACCACTGCACATCCTCATGGTCACATCATAAAAATTCGGATGCTTGGCAACCGATTCATATTTATGACAGTTGCAGTGTCCCAAAATCAGCAGGGAAGCCAAGTTCACTTAACAACCATCTTACCAACTTAACAATTGTAGTGATCCGCTTAACAACTGTGGCAAGGAAAGTCATAAAATGGGGCAAAATTCACTTAATAAATATCTCACTTAGCAACATAAAGCTCAATTGTAGTTGTAGGTCAAGGACTACCTGTACTGAACTTATCCAAAAATACCTACGATAGTCTACCTTCTTGTTACCTCTTGCAGGGGGTTTTCTGCTTACCTCTTTTACTTACACTGTCTTGCAGCCTCATGAAAGGGATGCTTTGCTCTCAGGGGCCTTGTCGGATGTGGTTCGCATCAGCAATGAGCAAGACAGGGCTGAGTGGTCCACCAGCAATACTCCCAAGTCTTCTGATACTCAGATTCACAAGAAACCAGCAGGCCGCAGCAAGCACCCTTCAGGATCTAATGTGAGCTTCAGCAAAGACATTGAAGGAGGAGAGGAAGAGACAACTCAGGTAATTAAGGATGGGCCACTTCTGATCCATTGTCTTCATTTCACGCAGGAAACAATGCCAGCATGGGTATCTACAGAGCAGTGATTGCCATACTTGGCTGAGGAATTCTGGGAGTTGAAATTCACAGATTTTAAAGCTGCCAACTTTG
>JAEANM010017137.1:0-13046 GCA_017656035.1 Myanophis thanlyinensis
TTTCCTATGTATAGCACGTGGTGTAATATTATTTTTATTGTTTCTTTTTTGTTTATGTTTTGTTTGTTATTATCAATTAAAAAAAAAAAAATTTCAAAGTATATTCCAGAACAACACTTTTATATAGTAAAAATGTTTTAATATCTATAAATCAAATGTTTACTAATTGATGTTTGAAGCTGAGAATTGCTATAGTTATTTGGGTTATTGGTGAGAAGGATACTGATTTTAATATAGCCATAATATTTCACGTAGACAAATTTATTTTCAGCACTAATGTATTGTAAATAGAACATTATTTTTATTGTAAGTATATTTTAGTACAGCACGGCCAAATATAAACTACGAAGCAAAATGTAGTCCAGCTCATAAATATGGTACTAAAAGAGAAAATATTGTTTTACCTATCCTGAGTTGGATTTTAAAAAAATTGTTTTATCAAATACATTTTAAAGTAGGATAAAATGTAATTATCCATCTCTATTGCTTCAAAATTAAATTCAAGAAACTACTTAGTCTTAAAAGTATATGGTGTATATAGTATACAATTTATTATTTTTTTGCTCCATCATTATTTCTGCACTGAACTGTGAATTAGTTTTCATATAATATGCTTATCAAATATGTAAGATCTAAAATATCATATAGAGAGATGATTCTTCAATGTTGGAACTCTTTGTAAGATTCTCTCAAAATTTCAGTATTAGTATTGTCCAAGAAAAGTGATGATGAACCTTTTAGAGACTGAATGCCCAAACTGCAACCAAAACCCCACTTATTTATCACAAAGTGCTAACACAGCAATTTAACCTGAATATTGAGGTTTTGATTTTAGAAAAAAAAAACCTCATACATTAATATCTTCTGTCTTAAAAGAAAAACACAGTAACAGAGCTTTCAATGATTCAAATAACTTCTGATATTTACAATTTTGGGCCTATGTTAATCATAATTTTATTTAATTATATTTTTAATTTTCTGAACTATCCATCTCCCTCAAAAGAAGGAATCTTTCTAATGGCAGCTCCTGTCACCAAATATATTTGGGCAACATTAATAGAGATTTGAACCCCAAAATCAAACACAGCCTTCCCATTCATCTTTCTAGCAAGTGTATGGTGCTAGTGGATAGTGATATCCTATCCCCAGGGGAATGGCTTGGATTGGTGGCTGAGCTGGTTGGACAACTGCTACTCTGAACTACTGCACCGATGGTGGATCTGGCCACTTTTGAGCTCTCAGCTTGTCAAAGGTCTCCCTCAGAAAATTGATTGCTTGTTCTAGCACTGCTACCCATTGGGAGTCTGGTTCATTTGGCATGGGCTCATATGTTTCTGTGGAGTGCCAGGGTTGGGTTCAGTTCCCTCAGTCAAGAGTTACTCCTAAGGGAGGTTTATCCAATCCTCCAGTCCCGATTCTGGTCAACCACCAGGCTTTTGGTCAGCTGCTTGCTTCTAGGTGGGGGTATCTGCTTCTTCTTATAGCCTGGGGTATTCCTTGCTGTCCCTCAGTTTCAAAGCAACTTTCCCCCAGGACTCCATCTCCTCCTGCTCCCCTTTGTGATCTGACATCTCTTGCATGATCCTATGGGAGAGATAATTCTCTGGGTGGATCATTACTGTAGAGTGCTATATGGATAAGGTTTGTAGTTCTGCATATATACAAATTAAATCAAGATTTGGGGGTGACTTTACCACATTAGCCAAATTAAGACAATTAATTCAAGACCCAGCAAGGGCTATCTAGGGCACTGCCTGACAGGCCCGTGACCTTGGTGCTGCCCATCAACTGCGGAGCAAGGCTACAGTTCTTTCTAAGAGTGCTTCACATTAGTCTTCCCTTGCTTCCTTTCCTCTGGAGGTGGAAGACTTGAGAAGCAGATGAGGTGTCTTGAGGGGCAGCCTAGGGGGGAAGGTTCCTCACCCTGGCAAAAGTGACAGGAGAGAGAAGACTCTGAGGGAGCTGGAGCTGCAGAAGCAGAGACCTGCTTATATTGGCTTGCTGCCCCAATTGGTGAACTCAGTGCTGGGGCAACAGTACGCGTGCCCACACAGAGGGCTGATGCCCCCTCTGGCACACATGCTATAGGTTCACAACCACTGTCCTAGAAAATAAGGACACTCCAAAGTGGGCAGAAAGCTACTTTGTGCATTTAGAAAATGGAGCCACTCTTCTTAGATATTAATTACCAAGTTATATTGTTAAACTTCATTTAAATTTAATGTTTAAACTTTTCAGAAAGTTGGAAATTCTCATTTAGAAACATGAAAATAATCTTAGACAAGAAAAGGGATAGGTTTATAGCAGCAAAAGGATTAGACACTGAATTATTTGTACAGGAATGAAATAGTTAAAAAGTATTCTTACAAATACAAATCTCATTTATATATTTTCCTAAATAAAATTAGAAATACTTTGATTATACTTTTAAAGCTTTTTCCTTCCCTAAACTAAGATTTAAATATTTATAGTTTAATTAAAATAAAGGAAACTAAAATAATTATAAACACTGGAGGACACAGAATATAACTACAATTATTGAAAGCCACACTAATGTGGCTTTACTGCCATCTACTGTTCTGATCTGTATTATCTATAATCTATTGCTCCCTAATTCAACAGATTTATTCAAATGTCAGACCCTTTAATTTAAGAAATAAATGGAGGGATCTGTTACATTAGCTAGACATAACCCATAGTTTGAGAATACCTTTATTAGAATTAATCAAGTGTGTGTGTGTGTGTGTGTGTGTTCCCCCATCATCGTTGTCATCATCATCACCATCTCTTTAACATAGACCAGCATAAGATAATGTAAAATTGTTAAAATTTTCAACTAGTAATGGTATAAATTTAGACTATAACATGCAAAATTTAACAAAATTATTACCATTATAATCACAATTATATCATCAATACTTTATAGAATATTGAAGAGGCAAAATCACACTTGATGAATATAAAACACTGGAACCTGACACATTACATTCCCAGAGTTCTAAAGGAGCTAGCAGATGTTATCTCAGAACCATTGTACAATATTTTCAAAAATCCTGGAACATCAGGGAACTACGTGAGGATTGGAAAATAGTTGATGTGGTTCTTATCTTTAAAAAAAAGGAGTGGGGAGAGAAATAGGCCCAGGAAACAGACCAATCAGACCAACTCGTTTAGCATCAATACCTGGGAAGATACTGAAAAAGATAATATAAAACAAAACCTGTGAGCATCTAGAAACAATAAAGTTATAAGTAAAAGCCAGTATAGTTTGTTAAAAATAGATCATACCAAACTAATCTTATTTCATTCTTTGACAAAGTGACTAAATTAGACCAGCGAAATGCTGTGGACATAGTATAGTTAGACTTCAGCAAGGCATTTGATAAAGTAGACCACAACCTACTTTTTGGTAAACTAGAAAAATATGGGATAGACAACATCATCACTAGATGGATTTGTAACTGGTTGACAAACCGTACTCAATGAGTTATCCTTAATGGTACTACATCTACTTTGAGGGAAGTAAGCAGTGGAGTTCCACAAGGTTCAGTCTAAGGTCCAGTACTCTTCAATATCTTCATAAATGTCTTAGATTAGGGAACAGAAGAGGAACTTATCAAATTTACAGATGATACTAAACTAGCAGGAATAGCTAAAATCACAGAAGACAAGTTCAGGATCCAAAAAGATTTTGACAAATTTGAACAATAGGTCCTATCCAATAAAATGAAATTTAATGTGGAGAAAAGCAAGGTTTTATACTTAGGCAAGAAAAACCAAAGGTACAAGTATAGATTAGGCAAAACCTGGCTCAAAAACCATAAATGTGAGAGGGACCTTGGAGTCCTAGTTGATGATCACTTAAATAAGAGCCCAATGCCCAAAAGCGAACACTTACTGGGAACAAATAAGGAAATGGATATTCAAAATAACAGGTGAATAAATTGAACTCAAATCTGAAACATTTTTATTAAGAATGATCGACCCCAAAATGAGAAAACACCTCCAATATATCATTATACATATTATAACAGCTGCAAGAATTGTATATGCACAAAACTGGAAATTGGAGGCTAGACCAACTATTGAGATGTTCATAGATAAAATTCTAGATTGTGCAGAAATGGATAAACTAACACAAAAGATAAGAGGGAAAGATGAGAAAGAATAATAATAGTTTTATTGAATATATGACACAGTATGGTTGAAATGTTTATTATCATGTAAATATTAATAAATACTAATAAAGAAATTTTAAATAAATAAATATGAACCAGCAAAGTGTGGCAGCAGCCAAAAAAGCTAATACACTCCTTGGTTGTGTAAATAGAGGCATAGAATAAAAATCATGTAAAGTATTAGTGCTATTTTATAAAACCTTAGTAAGACCACACCTGGAATCCAGTTTTGGTCACTACATTACAAAAATGATGTTGATACTTTGGAAAAAGTACAAAGAAGAGCCATTAAAATAACTAATGGTCTGGAGACAAAAATATATCAAGAATTATTGTAGGTTTTGCTTGTCTAGAAAAATGAAGGGCTGGGGGGATATGATAACTAAAACAACTACCAGAAATTAAGTGTAAAATACAAGAATAACTAAACTTAATAGTAATAGTATAATATTTTGGAAGCTAAATATAGCAATTGTAATTAATCTTAAAACTATAATAGTGAAAAGTTTCAAACTCTTGTTTTCCACTCCAGTGCCTTAACCACTAGCTATATTGGCTCTCTCTGGGACCACTGTCAACAAAACAATGTAGATACAATTTGAATTCATGTTACGAGATTTGGGCCAATTTGCAAAGCATTGTCCTATTTGAAGTAATGGCCAAGTACTGTACTGAGGTAAATATAAAAGGGAGACTATTCCAATGCAACTTTCTGCCTCTAGGAACTTAGAGGGGAACATTTGAAAAATAAGTTAGGGCCCAGAGTACTGATAATTTGGTTCTTTCTGTTATTATTCAAACTGTATAAGCCCTAGTGAGTGTAATAAACCCCAATTTTTTGTGTTATGAATTAATTTCTGAAAATATAAACCTTATTGATTCATTATCTGCACTCATCTTTTGCAATTTAATTTGGATTTCTGTTGAGTTTTCTTGTATTATTGGAGATAGACTGGCTTCAGATTCACATATGGTCATATGATCAAGGCATTACATTTTATTCTCAAGCATTCCACACTCACTGCTTACAGGATCTGCAATTTCTTTCTTCAACTTCACAGATCAACAGTGTCTCCTCATTTTATCTGCCAAGTAAGGAGGTCCTTAATTTATCAATCCGCCATTCATTTAACAACTATTCAAAGTTACAATACTACTGAAAAAAGTGACTTAAAATCAGTTGCCACACTTATGAGCATTACAGCATCACAGTTGCAATGACCACAGTCACATGATCAAAATTTGGGCACTTGCTAGTCAGCCTGCATTTGCAGTGGTTGCAGCATCCTGGGGTCATGGGATCACTATATGCAACCTTCCCAGCTGAATTCTGACAAGCAATAGGGAATTTTACTTAATTACCAATGATTCACTTAACATTATGACAAAAAAGAATGTAAAGTTGAATATGACTCATTTAACTTTGCTTAACAGGCAGTAAAAACTCTGGTCCCAGTTGTGGTCATAAATTGAGGACTACTTGCATTTTAATTTTGTAGATTGGGTGGGAGAACCAAAGAGAAATCCATGTTCACCTATAAATTTCATAATAATGGTATGAATTTGGAATCTGGTGCACAGATCTCTGCTGACACCAATACCCCCTTTAAAAGTTACAGAAGGTATGTACATTTTATTAAGGTAGACGTCAGAAGAATTTATAACCTGGACTGCATTAAAGAGAGAATGAGTGTTTTTAGCATTTGTTATAGAAATTCTAAAAATATGGCAATACTTTTTGGTTCATTCTTAAGCCTCCCAGTGTTCATGAGATCTATGAAGCATATATTTCAGTATATAAACATGATACATTTGAGGCTAAGAAGTTTGAAGAATTCTCTTCCACACTTTGTAACAGAACCCACATATTTGATTAATCACATACATATAATGATCTGAAAAGACTTTAACTCTCCCAATTCTCTCCCCCATGTCCCTCCTCAGTTTCTCATCTCATTTTTCTACATTATATATACTTTTATTTTCAACTTCAGTGCTGCTTAAGAAAAGGCAACCAGCATGATGCGATGAACAAATGCGGCACACACAGTGGGGAACCATTTTTTAAATTGTATTAATTGATTCAGCTTCAGCAGACTGTCCTTTTTGGAATACCTTCAGAGAAACAAACAGGTTATCAAATTCAGGGATTTAACTACGCAACAATCCACTGACAGTCTCTTGGATATTCATAAGTTACAGAGCTCCTTCTACCTTTAGATTTCATTTCAGTTGTAATAAGAATGCATAAATAATTGAGAGGCATGCAATAAATTATTCAGTTAAGTGCACAGTTTCCAAGGAATCCTAGCATGAGTCAGGATTAATGGTATAATGCAAGTTAGAGGCAAAAGTTGTGCTGGCACCCTACAATTACCACATGCAGGAGCAGTGCTGGATGCTTAGTGCACCCCAGCATGGGCCTTCCACCTAGAGAACATATTAACACCTCTTAAATATTAATGGAGTTGAAGCCTCTACTGCCTGCTGTGTATTTCTGTTGCTTGGTCGTGCATGCTTACTGAATAGTAAAACTAAACTCAAAGGTTCTTTTAATGCAACTGATTGGAACTTTTGTTAATCTAGAAATGACTGCAGTGTCTTCCTTGTGACTAATGTTCAATAGTGATAGGTACTCAGCAATTAAAATTAATAAAATGCAGATATAAGCTAATTAGATAAATGGCCTTTTGGGGGAAAATGAGAGAACAGGGAAGCAGACTCTTTATGTTGAATGGGTTGGCCTTTATAAATTTAAGCTATAAATAAATAATTCTGAAGAGGTACAGCTAGCTGTGATCAAAGAAGTATATATGGAAAATCAGCATTTGCTCAGAATTCTTCTTCTTTCAGCTGTTCCCGTTAGGGGTCATCACAGCAAATCAACTGTCGTCCCCCCCTAACTCTATCAATGGCATCCTCCACTCTCGCCCCAATCACCTTCATGTTTTCTTTTAGCACATCCATATATCTCCACTTTGGCCTTCCTCTTGACCTCGTCTGGCAGCTCCACTTCCAACATCCTTCTACCAATATAACCACTATCCCTTCTCTGCACATGTCCAAACTATTTCAATGTAGCCTCTCTGACCTTCTCCCTAAACAGTCAACCTGAGCTGTCCCTCTGATGGGCTCATTTATAATCCTGTCCATCCTGGTCATTCCTAAAGAGAACCTCAAAATCCTCATCTCTGCTACCTCCATCTCTGCCTCTTGTCTTTTCCTTACTGCTACAGTCTCTAACCCATAGAGCATAGCTGGTCTCACTACTGTCTTGTACACCTTTCCTTGGATTCTTACACACACTCTTCTGTTACACAACACTCATAACACTTTTCTCCATCCATTCCAACCCGCCTACACTTGCCTCTTCACTTCTTTTCCACACTCGCCATCACACTGGACTGTTGACCCCAAATACTTAAACACCTGCACCTTCTTGACCTCAGCCCCCTGTAACCTCACTGTTCCACTTCCCTCCCTCTCATTCACACACATGTATTCTGTCTTACTACGACTGACTTTCATTCCTCTTCTTTCCAGAGCATACCTCTACCTTTCCAGATGTTCCTCCACTTGCTCTCTACTCTCACTACAGATCACAATGTCATCTGCAAACATCATTGTCCATGGGGATTCCTGTCTAACCTCATCTGTCAACCTGTCCATCACCATAGCAAACAAGAAGGGACTCAGATGTAGCCCCACCTCCACCTTGAACTCCTGTCTGACTCAGAACACATCTCACTACTTTTGTACTCATACATATTCTGAACTACTCTGACATATTTCTCTGCCACTCCTGACATTTTCATACAGTATCACAGCTCTTCTCTCGGCACTCTGTCATATGCTTTCTCTAAATCCACAAAGACGCAATGCAGCTCCTTCTGATCATCTCTATACTTTTTCATTAACATTCTCTGAGCAAAAATTGCATCTGTAGTGCTCTTTCTGGGCATGAAGCCATACTGCTGCTCACAGATATCCCTTTCTTAGTCTAGCTTCACTACTCTTTCCCATAGCTTCATTGTGTGGCTCATCAACTTTTTACCTCTGTAGTTGCTACAACTCTGCACATCACCCTTGTTCTTAAAGATCGACACTAGAACACTTCTCCATTTCTCAGGTATCTTCTCTCTCTAAAATCCTGTTGAACAGGCTAGATAGAAACTCCACTGCTGTCTCTCTAGACACTTCCACAGGTATGTCATCCAGACCAGCAGCTTTCCACTCTTCATTCCCCTCAGAGCCTTCCTCACCTCATCCTTTCTAATCTTTGCTACTTCCTGCTCTACAATATTCACCTCTTACCTCTTCTTTCCCTCTCATTTTCCTCATTCACCAGTTCCTCAAAGTATTCCTTCCATCTTCTCTGCACACTCTTCTCACTTGTTAGCACTTTTCCATCTCTGTCTTTAATCATCCTTATCTATTGCATATCCTTCCCATCTCTATCTCTCTGTCTCGCTAATCTGTACAAGTCCTTCTCACCTTCCTTGGTGTCTAACCTGGCATACAACTCCTCAAATGCTTTCTGTTTGGCCATTGCTTCACTCTATGCTGTGATTTTTTTGTAATCCTATCTACTGTCTTCAGTCCCTTCTATGTTCCACTTCTTTTTAGCTAGCCTCTTCCTCTGAATGCTATCCTGTACTTCCTTGTTCCACCACATTTCCTTATCTTCTTTCCTCCTTCCAGATGACACACCTAGCACCTTCCTACCTGTCTCCCTGATCACTTCTGCTGTAGTTTCCTGATCATCTGGGAGTTCTTCTTGACCACCCAAAGCCTGTCTCAACTTCTGTCTGAATTCCTCAGACAGAACATTCTTCCTATTGCAACTTCCACCACTTGGTCTTCTTCTCTCTTCTTCTTTCCTCTCCTCTTCGTCCTGACTGTCAGAGTTATCCTACTCACCACCATTCAATGCTGGCTGGTTATTCTCTCTCCTACCACCACTTTGCAGTCACTAATCTCTCTCAGTTTGCCTCAACTGCATATAAGGTAGTCTATCTGTGTACTCCTACCTCCATTTTTATATGTAACTCTATGTTCCTCCCTCTTCTGGAAATAGGTGTTAACTACAGCCATTTCCATTCTCTTAGTAAAGTCCATCACCATCTGTCTTTCTAGGTTCCTTTCTTTAACACCAAATGTGGCCATCACCTCCTCATTGCCTTTGTTCCCCTCACAAATGTGCCCTTTGAAATCTGCCCCAATCACCACTCTCTCCCCTCTGGGAACATTCTCCATCACCTCACTCCAGAATTTCTCCTTCTCTTCTAACTCACACCCTACTTGTGGAGCATAGCCACTGACTACATTCAACATTACCCCTTCAATTTCCAACTTCAAACTGATCGCCCTGTCTGACACTCTTTTCACCTCTAAAACATCCCTCATGAGCTCCTCCTTCAGGATTATTCCTACCCCATTTCTCTTCCTATCTACACCATAATAAAACAGTTTGTATCTTCCCCCAATTGCTACCCTTCCACCTGGTCTCCTGCACACATAGTATATCTACCTTGCTTATCTCCATCATGTCTCCCAGCTCTCTACCTTTCCCTGTCATTATGCCAACGTTAAGAATACCTATTCTCAGACTTATACTCCTGCCTTTTCTCTCCTCTGTCTACGAATCCTTCTGCCTCCTCTCCTTCTTTGACCAACAGCAGTCCAATTTCCATCAGCTCTATTTAGGTCAACAGCACTGGTGCCGGTCATTGTTAACCCATAGCATGACAGATCCAGTATAGAATTAGCATTGTTGATTTGCATATTTGGATTTGGCATGTTTTTACACCAGATGTCCTTCCTGACACAACCTTCTCTATCTACTGTATCTGGTCTTGGGGCCAGCTTGCAACCCCTATGGCTAGATTTACTCAGAATTATTTGCTCATAATTATTCCATCTAAATATTGCATTTAAATGTAAGTGGATTGTCCTTGCTTGTCCTTCATAAACTGATAAGGAATCATATAGAGCAGAAGCTGGAAGGGGCGTTGGTCTTACCTGATATACTCCTTCTCATTGTGCTAAGAAGAGAATCCAAGAATGGGTGAGTAGATCTAAGACTGAGCCAATCAAATGAGTTCTGCCTGTGCTGGGAGCCCCAGATATCCATTGAAGGAAGATTGATTGGCTGTATAAGCTCCTGTAAGAAAGAACTTCTATCTCCAATAATTATTAGTGAGAGAAAAGAAGGTCAGAATAGGGTGGGTTTGGATTCTATTCTCAGCACAATGAGAAGGAGTGTATCAGGTAAGATCAATGCCCCTTCTCCACAGTGCTGAGGAATAGAATCCAAGAATGGGACATATCAAAGCTGGCTGTCCTGTGGGCAGACCCTTATTGAGGTCTACTGTGCCTCCACAGTATGAACCTGCTGCAACACACATTGGCCAAATGCCACGTCCACTGAGGCAAAGGAATCTACCTTATAATGTCTAATAAATGGATAGTGTGTGTAGACCATGTAGCCGCCCTACAAATTTCCTCAATGGTCACCTGTGTCGACCAAGCTGCCGTAGTGGCTGCACTCCTAGTTGAGTGTGCAGTTAGACACTTGCAACTGTTGGGCCTGATAGGTGCTAGATATACAGGCCCTGATCCAACGGCCAATCATGGTCAATATGACATTGTTGCCTAAAGTCCCTGGAAGGAAGTCTACAAAAAGGGATTCAGACTTACTGAAAGGAGCTGTTTGTTGTATATGTATTGTAAGGGCTCTGCGCATGTCTAGCATGTGCCATAACTTCTCTTTATTGTGTGTTGGCCGTGGACAAAAATCTGGCAGGACCAGTTCCTGGGCCCTATGAAATGATGTGTTTACCTTCAGGAGAAAGGAAGGGTCTAATCTCAACATGACCCTGTTGGAATGAAATATGCATGGATCTTTCCTGACCAACAAGGCAGCCAGTTCTGAGATGCGTCTGGCAGATGTGATTGTTACTAAAAAAGCTATTTTCAGTGACAGAAGGTGTAAGCTAGTTTCTCGGAGCAGTTCAAATGGAGCTATCGTAAGGGCCTTTAATACCGTGGGCAAATCCCATGTGGGAAATCTGTGAATAGTCTGAGGTTAAAAGCCCTTCAAAGAAAGGAGCAGAGGATGTTGGGATGCTGGGTCAAAGACTGCAGGGTTCCGCATTTTAAACCGTTGAAATAGCCACCACGTGTCTGCACAGAGTATTTGGGGAAAGACCCCGGCCTAGGCCATCTTGTAGAAATTCCAGGAGCTGGGATCAGCCTGTGACTTCCTGCATCAGAGACAGAAGATCTTCCATGTGGCCTCGTAAATCCAGGTGGTAGATGGCCATTGTGACGTCTGAATAGTCTGGATGACCTTGTCGGAGAAGTTATTGAACATTAGGTTTTGCCATTCAATCTCTAGACGGCCAGTTGCAGCCACTCTGGATCTGGATACAACAGATTGCCCTGCTGGAGCACAAGTTTATTCTTGGGGAACTTCCAGGGCCTAGAAGTGGACAGATCTACTAGATCTGCAAACCAGGATCTCCTAGGTCAATACGGGGCCACCAGAAGGATTTCTGCTCTCTGTTGTAGGGTTCGTCTGACAACTCCTGAAATAAGGGGAAGAGGGGGAAAGGCATATAACAAGCCCAGAGGCCATTTGCTGCATAGGGCATTCATCTCCACTGACACATGTATGGAACCAGCTAACAAACCTTGGTAACTGGTTATTCAGTGGGGAAGCAAATAAGTCAATTACTGGGGTGCCAAATCTCATTGTAATTTCTTTGAAGAGACCCAGGTACAGCTGCCACTCCACGTGATCCACCGTGGTATGACTCAACCAGTTGGCTTGAACATTTGCTGCTCCTGCTATATGTTGTGCCTTGAGGGAAGATAAGTACCTATCTGCCCAGAGGCATAGCTGTTGTGCCTCCCTCTTGAGGGAGCTCAAGTGGGTGCCCTCTTGCCAGTTAATATGAGCCTTAGTGGCTACATTGTCTGTCAGAATTAAAACATCTAGACTGTGATCTGATGCTCAAAGTGTCGGAGTACCAGGTGAATAGCCCAGAGCTCTAGCCAGTTTATGTTGTTTCAAAGGTCCTGAGAAGACCACTGGCCCTGGGTTATGAATGTGTTGAGGTGCGCTCCCCACCCGAAAAGGCTAGCATCTGTAGTAATGGATATGCAGTCTGGTTCTCTAAACAGGCCACCTCTCTGAATAGCCGGTGATGTCCACCAACGGAAGGAATGGAGGACTTGTGGGAAACCAAGATTTTGGTATGCGCATTGCTGAGACCCACCCATTGAAAACAGTAGCAAGAACCATTGTATGGGCCTTGCATGCAATCTTGCCCATGGGACAATGCTGATACATGAGATCATCATGACCAGCAATTTCTAGAGTTGTGCTATGGGAGAACCATTAACCTCTCTGATCAAGGATGTAATATTCTCTTGCCACTCCGGTGACAGAAATATCTGGCAGCAGATGGTATTGAGAACTGCCCCAAGGTGCTGTATACAGTTGCTAACTTCAAGGTGACTTTTGGCCATATTGATTATAAAGCCATGAGCCCTTAGTGTATCCACTGATACCTGCACGTCGTTAATTGCATGCTGGTATGAGACAGACTGGATGAAAAAAATCATCCAGGTAGCATTGGAAGCACACGGGGAAGGACCTGAGGTGAGTACAAAGTGGGGCTAAGATTTTCCTGAAGGTTCTGGGGGCCGATGAGAGGCCAAAAAGCAGGGGTCTGTACTGAAAATGATGGCCTACAAAGCAGAACTTAAGGTATCGTCTGTGAGAATTTCATTTCATTTATTTCATTTATTAAATTTATATACCGCCCCCTCTCCCTAAGGACTCGGGGCGGTTCACAGCAG